>CAWUFW010008344.1:600000-900087 GCA_963921515.1 Calotriton arnoldi
GAAAAAGACACATGGAAAGGGAAGATGCAGACGCTGACTCAGAAAGCTGTAGCATACAATAGAGAGAAACAGGAGAAGGGAGTTGAATGTGAAGATAGGAGATCTCGATTGCATGTTGTAAATCGTATTTGGCACAAGAGGAAACTGATACTTTTGTGGAAGAATTGTTAGACACCTGACCCCTGCCCCCATATGCCCCGCAAAAGATTTATCCCACTGTCCCTGTGCCATCACAGTCACCTGTTACAGCTGTTCCCACTGTCCCTGTATCTACTGCTGTTGTCTCGACAGCTGTAGCTTCGGCTCCTCCTCCTTCTTCTTTGCCTTTGCCGTCTGTGACAACTGTGACCGTTAGCACACCAATCACACCTATTGTTTCGGCATCCCTATCTCCAGCTCTCTCTCCCCCGGCACACCCGCCTGCGACTCTCCTACCCGGTGCTTCTGTTGCTTCTCCATCTTTGATGTTTCATTTCCCAGCATTAGTGGGAGCTGAGATGCCAACAAGTGGATTTGAGGATAGAGATTTGACAAAATTTAAGGGGCGTATGGGCCCTTTTATATGGTCTGCGGTGGGGGATGAGGAGAAGAAGGTAGTAGCTAATCAGGGTGCGCAGTGGGGTCGTAATCCCATTTACAGTGTGGAGAATGTTTGGGGCGTGATGAAAGGTTATGAGCCATTTGTACAGCAGCATGCTCTTAACATTTGTCCTCTATGTTGATGGGCCTTTGGCAGCAACATTTTAGGGATGAAGCGCCACAAATTTTATTCGATATTAGATATTGCGTGTATGCCAGTGGTTTGGACCCAAGCCAAGTTTTTGGGAACATTTCCACCTTGGTTGCTTATAGGGGCAGGTTGCATGAGAAGAGACCTACCACGGTGTCCCATTTACAATGCGGGAGGTACAACCAATATATCATCCAGAAATTCCAGAGATAACGGACCAGCGCAGTAATGTTACAAGACCGGGTGTAGCGGCCCGTTTTCAGGAACAATGGGTGTATACTCCGTGGAAACAGAGTGAAGTTCTATCTCTTATAGCTCATTTGCCCGACCCTAGAAAAAATCCTACTGCTTATTATAAAGAATTGACTGAAACTGCCTCTTCTACTGTAATGACTCTTGCTGATATCAAATTGTTCTTTGGTCTCCTTGTTCCGGTTGATATTTGGAGACAGGTTCATACTCAAGATCATGTTGCAGAGCTGGGTGGTACGTAGGATGTGATTAAAGGATGGGATCAGGAAAGAAAGCCAGGTGATAAGCCCTAAGCTGAGATACTTGCTTTGCCAGGCCGCATCATTACCTATATGCATTCCCTTATTCTGCCAAAGAAAGTAAGTTGGGACAAGCTGACGGCTTGGTGACAGAAGAACTATGAAAGTGTGTCTGATTTCTTTACTCGGTTTGAAGATACGTTTCTGGATTATAGTGGGCAGTATATGTCTATTGAGGGAGGTGTTTGATTGTTTGTTGACAGGTTTGTTTCTAACTTACTTCCTGAAATTGTGACTCATTTGAAAGCATCTGAGAGTACTTGGACAACATCTTTCCCTTCTGTTATTTTGAATATGGTTCAATATCATGAGCATTGTGATCAGGAAGAGAAATAAAGATAGATAAGAAGAATAAGGATTTAAAGACGTAGGTGCTGTTGCAGCAAGCGTTTAGAGGAAATGGTAGAGGACCTGGTGGTCCTGCCCGACAGCTTCCACAAACTAGTAGGCAGCTGAATATGATGCCTTTGGGGCCGAATCAGTGTGCATATTGTAAGGAGGAGGGCCATTGGCATAGCGAGTGTCCAGTTCTTTTGCAGAAGTTGGCGGTTCCTAGAGGGCGAGATCCTCGTGGACGAGGTTGTGGTACTGATAGAGCCCAGAGTGCCGCAGTCTCACAGGGTCGTTCTGATACCAATTACTTTGATGACCCACGCGATCGACAGTATTATCATGATGATTACGATACGGATGAGGTGACAGGGATGTCTTACAGCTAGGAAGCCATGGACAGAGTGAGGGATCAGTTCCGATACCTGTAGATCAGCATGGTCCTTATGTCACCGCAGATTTGCATGGCTCGACTAAGGAATTTTTGGTGGACACAGGTGCAACGAAGAGCTCTGTTTGTCGATCTTTGGTCCCTGGGACGGCTCTATCTGGCCATTATAATGTTTGGGTAGGTTTTTTAGGAGTACCGGTTGTAAGCTCCATTTCACGACCCCTTACATTGACTATTGGTCCCTTTACTGTGGATTCTCCATTTTTGTTGACATCCAATTGTGGTGAGAATTTGATGGGTTTGGACTTGTTGAAGAAATTGCATGCTACTATTTATTGTTTCCCGGAAGGTGTTTATATGACTATGGGCCCAAATGTGAGTACTAAACAGTGATTGTCTCTCCCTCTTCCCACTGAATAGCTGATGTACCCTCTACTCTATGGGCAATGGGTGATACAGATTTGGGACTTCTGCATATACCTCCGGTTTCAATTCAGGTTAAAGATAATGCTGTTTTGCCTTGTATTCCTCAGTATAAAATACCTCAGGTGGGAGAACGGGCCCTTTTACAGATTATTCAGGATTTGATACGTAAAGGTGTAGTTGAGGAGACGTCTGCTAGTATTTGTAATAGTCCCATTCTTCCGATTCTTAAATGGGCACCCTCAGGTTCCCCTGATGATCATGAAGATGTTTACCATTTTGTGATTGACTTGCGCGAAGTTAATAAAATAGTGGTTCCTCAGTTTCCAGTGGTTCCTGATATTACTACACTTTTGACAATGATTCCTTCCACTGCTAAATTCTTTTCTGCCATTGATTTGAAAAACACGTTTTTCAGTATTCCTAGTTATCCAGACAGCAGATATCTGTTTGGGTTCACCCTAGCTGGTAGGAGCTTTAGGTTCTGTCGAACTTCTCAGGGCTATACAGTGAGTCCGAGCATTTATAGCGAAGCATTAAAAAGTCAGTTGAATTCCTTGTCGCTTCCCGCAGGTAATGTATTGGTGCAGTATGTTCATGATCTCCTTATAGCTTCCAATACCGAACAAGGTTGCAGAGATAGCACTGTTACATTTTTGTTACATTTGGCTCATCATGGACATAAGGTTTCTCTTTCTAAATTTCAGTATTGTCACAGGAGGTCAACTATTTAGGTCACCTACTGTCGAAGGAGGGTAGGAGGTTGACCCCTGAGCGCATTAGTACTATTGTCAAAATGCCTATTCAACAGACTCAGAAAGATGTGCGTGCTTTTATAGACATCACTTCCTACTGTGGGCAGTGGATACCTAATTATTCCTTGCTAATCAAACCCCTGCTTGCCTTAACAACGAAAGAAGTGCATGAGCCTCTGCCTTGGACGCCCGAATGTCAGCAGTTTTTTGATCAATTGAAAACTGTGCTTTGTTCGGCTCCAGTGCTAGGCACACCTAATTATGGCAAACCTTTCGTGTTGTGTGTCCATGAGATGGCTGGTTGTGCGCTTTCTGTCCTAACACAAAAATTTGGAGATAAGCAATGGCTGTGTGCTTATTTCTCTGCTGTTCTTGACCAAGTCGTGAGAGCCCTCCCGAGTTGTCTAAGAGCGGTCGTGGCCGTGGCCACTTCGATCAGACAATCGGCTGGACTTGTACTGGATACTGACCTCACAGTCATGGTACCCCATGCTGTGGATGCACTTCTGAATAAGACAAAGACACAGCACCTCACCAGTGCGCGTCTTACTGGCTATGAACTGACATTGTTTGCTAAACATATTAGGATCAACAGATGTGCTACTTTGAATCCAGCCACGTTACTACCCCTCCCTTCCGAGAGTGATGAAGTCGATAAACATGACTGTATCTTCAGGATGGAAGAAGAGAATAAAGGACAGGTAGACCAGACTGATGTTCCCTTATCTGATCCACAAGGGGAACTATATGTCGATGGCTCTTTAAATTACCAGATGGTACTACAACTGCGGCTTATGCTTTCACCACACTGCGTACAGTAGTAGAGACATCACAAGTCCCTTATCAGTCGGCTCAAGCTGCTGAGCTAGTTGCCCTTATTCGAGCTTGCAAATTGAGTGAGGGATTGGTTGTCAATATCTATACTGACAGCCAATATGCCTTTGGGATTGCCCATAATTTTTGGCCACTCGGGGCTCAGAGAGGGTTTTTTACTTCGTATGGCACAAAAATCCAGCACAGACACCTCATATTGAGGCTTTTATCTGCTTTGGCACTCCCCAAGAAATTGGCCATAGTGAAGTGTAGCTCCCACCGGAAGGTCACTGATGATGTAGGAAGGGGAAATGCTTTTGCAGATCAGATAGCTAAGGAAACGGCCTGGACAAAGATGAAAAGAATGTTTGTAGCAGGTCCGGCTAGGTGAGTGCCTGAGGTTGTCATGTTGGAGGACAAGCTTGAAAATGTAAAAGAGATACAAAGCGAAGCCACAGTGGAAGAATTAGCGGTGTGGCAGGAAAGTACAGCACAGTTGAACACTGAGGGATGTTGGATTGATAAGTCAGGGAAGCAGGGATGGATGTTGCCCGATGCATATGTTCTCCCTGTAGGTACGATGGCCCACGGCCCAGCTCTTATCAGTGCTAAGGGTATTTGCAAGTTGTTAGACCCTGTATGGCAGAATGATAATATTCCTAAGACATCTGCACATTTAGTGAAGTACTGTATGGTGTGCATGGTGCACAATCCTGGAAAGGGTACCCCTACACCGCCTGGTAACTTTGCACCACCCACTTTTCCTTTTGAAGTCCTTCAAGTGGACTATATAGAGATGGAGAGATGCAATAATTTGAAGTATGTTTTGGCGGTTGTATGTGCATTTAGTAAATGGGTTGAGGCTTATCACACTAAAGATAATACAGCCATTACGATTGCAAAGGTACTCGTGAAGGAGTTCTTTCCTCGTTTCGGCTTGCCCCGATTGATCTGGAGTGATAACGGAAGTAATTTTAATGCAAAAGTGATTCAATTGAATTGTGACAGTTTACACATAAAGCATAAGTTCCATGCTGCCAATCATCCACAGTCAGCAGGTTTGGTTGAGAAGTATAATGGTACTCTCAAGCTCCACCTGGCAAAAATTCAGGAGACGACAGGGTTGAAGTGGCCAGATGCGTTACCGTTTGCTCTTTTGTCAACAAGAACAACAGCACACTCTAGGACAGGATTGTCACCGTATGAGGTCGTGTTTGGACGCCAGGCAAACGTCTGGGGCATCCGGCGACCTCAGCGGTTTTCTGACATTGAGCGCCCATTGTTGATTGATTATCTTGGCCAGTTAACCGAAAGTTTGTGTTCTATTCACCAACAGGCCCGGGACACCCTGCCAGCTACACCAGAGGGGCCCGGGCACAACATTCAGCCTGGTGATTTCATTCTGATTAAACATTTTCAGCATAAGAAAAGTTTGGAGCCGCTTTGGAAGGGGCAAGAACAAGTCCTCCTCGCAACACGTACCGAGTTAAAGGTCGCTGGCTGTAAGAACTGGATTCACGCGACTCAGTGTCGCAGGATTCCTTTGCCCCTGCCCTACGACCAGTAGGTGAGGGATGGAATTGGGGACTCTGAGTGCGAGACGGTGCTTCGGTTTGTCACTTTCAGTGATGCCAAGTTGACCTGGACGCAAACAGATACAGGAAATGATAATGTGCTGAATGCAGCAGTTCCTCTGGAAATACAAGCTGTTCAGGAGCCCTTGTTTGTTGACCATTCTGTTCCTGGAGTCACCAGGTACAATTTGCGCCCTCGGCTGAGGAACGGTGCATCAAAGGAGAAGAAAGGTTAGTCAGGGTTGGACTGTGTAAGTTAGGGTGTACTTTGCTATAGTACCAACGGAGTTAGTTTAGGCTGATGAGAGTTTTATGCACTGTTTGAACACTGGACAGGATAGATCGAAATATACCGGGCAGGTATACCACTGTGGTCGACATGGGATATGAGCTTAGGACAGAGCAAGCTCCACCGCCGGTGCTCAAGAGCGCCAACGTATTGATGGACAATAGGAGACTGTACCAGTGAGGCTCTGAAGGACACTGGGAACTTGCATAATTTCTTGTATTTTGCCCCCATTTCATCATTCGTTATGTATCCCTTTGGTAGAATGGTTACTGAGGAAGAGCAGCCAGTGAGTCTTGTTGCCCAGCACAATGCAGTGTGGACCCGTAAACAAAAGTTAACATGTATTGCCCTTGTAATTTTGCTGTTAATAATGTTATGTGAGATATTATGGGTTTTGGAAAGTGATCGAAGTGTACCTTTACATAGTAAGGATAAGGCTGTTCCTCAGGTCCGAACGAAATGGACGGCCCCAAGCAATGTGTTTCTAGATAAACACAAGAGGTTCTTTGGAGAAGGGACTGCTTGTTACCCCACTGAATCTGTCACTAGTCTATGGACAGCATATCCATTGTCAATTGTCAATTATACCTTTACTCTGCCCCATTGACTTCATAGAAGTACAAGGAGTATTTGGGTTTGGCTAGCCAGGTCCTTGTCTATATCATAGAAAGCTATGAGGCAAGGGTTATCCGGGGGTGTGACAACAACACTTATTGCGACAACTTTTATATGGAAAAACAGAATATAACTCTGGTAGGTTACCAGTATAAGGAATTGACAGTTCCCCAAGAAGCTGGTTATTACCCTGCTTGTTGTCCAATTATCAATTTTACTGACACTATATTGTATGTCAATTGCTCAGGGATAGTAGTATGTAAGGGCACATACTCTTTGGTAAATACAAAGGACCCCAGCACCTTTGGGAGGAATTCCAGGTATTTTGCAGTAGATTATGATAGACCTGCGTATGCACACCCAGGGTTTTTCTTTTTGTCTAATGGGACTTACTCGAATGTCCATAATGGTACAGATGATGTGGCACTTGGGATGGCACTGCCTATGGGTGTACCTTGCAAACATGCAAAGCCTAAGGTAAGATGGGTTAAAAGGACATTGGCCAAAGAGTTCTGTGAAGGAGTGACCGATCTGGAAGTAAATAATTATAGTAATGGTATTACGTTTGGATACATCCTTTCCTGCATAATTACCGTTGGTGGCACTGCTATGGCCAGGGGTGAGAAAGCTAGAGAATATTTTGGATGTAAGCTGCAAATATTGTCTAACTCCACAGTAGCAGCTTTGCGTGACATCACCACCCAATTGGAAAGCATGCAAATATACTCTGAGCAGACTAGATATGCAGTCGATTTCATCCTAGCTAAGAGTGGTGGTGTGTGCACGGTAGTAGGAGACCAGTGTGTAGTCGGGATCACAAATATGGAAAAGAATATTACCCAACACATTTTAGACATCTTTAAAGGAATGGAAAGTGGGAACTGGAGTTGGTCTCTATTTGACAGCTAGGGTTGGATCCTTGAAAAGGTGATTTATTTTATTGTGATCTTGCTCTCTTGCTGTGTCCTTGTTCAATGCCTTCCTTTCTGTTGTTCTTATTGCATCACTCTTTTCACTCCTAAGAGAAAAATATCGATTCATGACACAAATGCTGCAATTATGGTCCAGAAAGAGATCGATGACTTAATGAAGATAGATGAGGGCATTTTTGAGACTTCTTCCCTCCTTACAGTCTCCCTTCCTGATGCTGAAAGTATGGAGTGTTCCTAAATAATGAACTCATGATTTCCTGTTTTATTGATTTGTCTGTTCTTTGCTATTACTAGAAATGTTTAGCTCATGCTAAAAGGAGGGTCTTTTAGAATAGATTGATTTTGTTTATGTATAATTATATGTAAGTTAGCATTTGTGGCACCATTTTCTATTTGGACGCCATTTTGAATCATGATTGAAACTGATCCTTTGCTATTTCTGAGAAAAGGCCTCTGCTGAGTTGTGTTTCTCCAAGGCTAAGTTTTGCTTCACTAATGAATACACTGTTCTTATTAGCGCATACCTTTCCAACTAGATAGAGGCCTTCTCCCACTTGTCTAGTGGTGGGCACGGGCAGAGCGACCTTGAGTAGTAGATAGTGTGTGCCCGGCCTCAGAATCAAAATTTATCCTCTGTACTTCATTGTTAGATGCATCTGCTTGGAAAATTCCATTGTGGGTATGTCTTCATTGGTTCTGAAATGTAGATAATGTATCCTTATGCTTGCCGATGTCAGTCCCTCTGCAGCACTCCTAGTGACTGGGCAGACTGGGCTCCACTCTGAGTGTACCTAAATAAACAGATATTGGCTTGTATTCTCTACTGTCCGACCAACTCTTCATTTGGTATGGGAGGCTGAGAAGTGGTCGTGAGTGACCCGGGTGACCCTAATTGGGCCACTACCTTCATATGCGGACACAGGCTTTGGCATACTTTCACATTACATTTGCTGATATTGCAGTTGTCGGGCCTGCACATATCATGACATTTATTGACATCGTATTCATCCATTCCAACACGAATCTCTCAAAGGGGAAAGCTACGGAATTGGACAGTCTAATAAGTGAATTCTATAAAGAATTCACACCCCTCCAGCTGCCACACTTTCTTACACTATACGAACAGGCCTACTACACAAAACTGCTACCATCTACATTATGCAAAGGGCTTATATTTACCCTTCTCAAGCCAAAAAAAGCACCAGCACTCTGTGAGTCCTACAGGCCTCTATCACTCATAATTGAAGATGTCAAGATTCTAGCGAAGCTTCTTGCAAACAGATTGATGCCTCTCCTACCTAACTTGATTTTCTGGATCAGTCAGAATTTGTGCTGATGAGGTCTACGTCACGTAATCTGTGTACCATCTTCACTCTAAACCACCACCTCAACTTCCAACTGGACGCTTCAGGGGTGTTACTGAACACCATCAAAGCCTTTGATTCTATAGTGTGGGGCTACTTGTTTGTGATTCTGCAATGAATGGGTATGACTGTAACCTTCATACAATGGATCAAACTACTGTACACTGGCCCAACGGCCTAGGTACAGATAAACAGGCATAGCTTCAAACCCATGGCAATCTGCAGGGGACAGGGCAGGGCTGCCCCTATCTCCCTGCTATTCGCTATAGTACTGGAACCATTGCATTGGCCTGCACCATGCGGCAGCGTCATGCGGCGTCAGTGCTCTGCTTTACGCAGAGACCGCTATCCATCTCCCTATATGCCGACAACATGGTGCTGTACGTTAAGACCCCAAAAGTCACCTCGCACCACTAATCCAGGAATACATAAAATATGACAGACATTTGGGCCTCAACATTAACTGGGACAAATCTCTGGTCTTCCCGCTGACACAGACTACCGAGCCTTGTGATTTGAATTACCCATTAAAGTGGAGAACTGGCTCGGTGGAATACCTCGGGATATGGCTGCATCATGACTTAGACAAGATTTAAGCAGCAACTATGGCACTGCTATATCGAACCTTGTATTTCTTTACGACACTGCAAACATACCTCACCACTCTCATATGGGCGGGTAAGCAGCTTAGATTGTGCTGGGAGATACTCACCTTACCCTAAGGCCAAGGAGGATTGTGTGCCTGACTTGAAACGTTATTATTTATGCGCTCAAGCCCAATGTGCACACTGTTGGTATAGTCCACACGCATTCATCCCACACATTGCGGTGGAAGTAAACAGTGCAAATACAATATGGCTAAATGCCATTTTGACACATCGGCGTACTGGTAGCAATGTGGAAAGGTTGACACGGTGCACTGCATTGTACACGCATGGCAGAAACTACAGGCACTAATCTCTCGGGAGCTGCTTTATGCCTCTGAGATGCCACCACCTCATATCGGCAACTCCTGAGGAAAAAAGCCTTGAGCTCCTAGACAAAGTAGAATTGCATTATGTGAAAGACATTTACCCCAGGGAGAGTTCATTAAATAAGAAGGTATTCCTCACCCACAATATCACACACCACTACTCACCTTTACATATCATTGTGTCCATGCGGCACGGACCGTGCTGCATTCCCTCAATTCCTGAACAAGCCTCCCCACTATACCTGCTCTACACCCTATTGACCGCTACTTCACGTCGGAAACTGATAACCATGCTCTACAATAGCGTTCACACAGAGAGCCAAATAACATTAGAGAAAGCGCTGACTGAATCCATCACTAACCAAGCAGAATGGGTTTTTTGTTGTACACAAACAGGGGCCGTATTACAATAAGTGCTCCGGGAGCGCAATGGGCGTTTGCGCCCGCTTTGTGCGCCCCTGGGGCACTTTGGTATTATAGAAGGAGGCACAGACGCTTGTGCGTCCCCTTCTATAATACGGATAGCGCTGGTGCACTTAAAGCGCCAGCGCTATCAACAGAGGGTGTTCCCTCATTTGCATAGGGGCATGCCCTATGCAAATGAGGGGATTCCTTTGACTCTGCGCCCGCGCCATATCACAGACGAGGGCGCAGAGTCAAAGAAGCCCTCAGAAGGCGCACTGACAGTGCGCCATTTAAAAGTTGGCGCACTGTCTGTGCGCCCCATAAGATCAGCCCTCTGCAGGGGGTAAAGGGGGTTCCATGGACCCCCCAGACATCCCCTTGCAGGCGGGTGCAGTCACTGACAGCACCCGCCTGCAAGGGGATCTCTAATCCCCTTTGAAAGTGCTGGCGGGTGCCGCCTGCACTGTGAAAACACAGAGCAGCTGCTCCGTGTTCTCACATGAATGCGCTGCCCCAGTGGCGTAGCTAGGCACTCTGCCGCCCGTGGCGGTCCCTGCCTTTTGCCGCCGCCGAGCGCCTAAGAGCGGGGGGGGGTGCTGGCGATACATTTACCCGCCGCCCCCAAATCTCGTGCCGCCCGGGGCGTACCGCCCCCTCCGCCCCCCCTTGCTACGCCAGTGCGCTGCCCCCAGGGCAGCGCATTCACCATAATGGGGCGCAATGTCATTGTTTGCGCCCGGCACACCTTTTAAAAGGTGCGTCGGGTGCAAACAATTACAATGCTTAATACAGCCCCTGAATGCAAGTCATTGGCTTCAATGCACCAATTTAGTCCCAAACACCTCTATTTGTTGTGTGGTCATTTTCGACTCAACCGTGATTCATAAACTGAGGTCGATGTTTTGTTTTCTCTGGCGTAATTGATCTGTGGTGTATTGTATCTCACTTAATACAAGTTCAAGAAATTAAATAAAAAGTAGCCTTTAAATATTTTGCTAATTGGGTCTGTCTCATAATCTCTAAAATAGAAGCACACATATCAGAATATTAGAATGTATGGAAACATTTAAAAAATGCTGTAGTTGTACAGAATAAGCAGGTTTACAGGAATATGTATCAAGTTTACACGTCTACGAACCTGGGGGCAGATTTACAAGCCCCTTGCGCCACATTTGCGTCACTTTTAACATGGGAAAAGTGACGCTAAAGTGGCGCAAGGGGTTTGTAAATCTGCCCCCTGATTTAGAGTTAGGCGGGCAGTTTACTCCTTCACAAACGTGACGGGTATTCCCTCTTCCTTACTACAAGTGTATTATATTCTATGGCACTCTTTAATAAGGTGGGCGAGATATCCGTCACGTTTGTGAGGAGTAACCCGTCTGCCAAATTCCAAATCAGACCCTATGTCTGGAATTGCATTTGAATCATTCCCTGAACAAAGTGGGCATTTAATTTGAAATTAGCATACCTTGTAGGTAAAACATCCGGTATATTTCCAAGTACCCATGTTGTAACTTTTACATAGCCTTTGTAGAACATTTGATATATTCGTTATACAAAACAAAACAAGTTCCTACATCGAGGCAGATACATGCAATAAAGTATTCATTATATTAGCTACATAAAATATGTATCTTGTATCCTCTCCCCAAAGGCATCACTCAGTCAAAAAAAACTAAACGGATGTTCGGGAGTTCCTGAGTTCTGTCCTCTGAAGCCAAAGTGACTGCTTATTACACCCGGATGTAGTCCACGCAGCTGCTCTTTTATGCATCAACCAATGGCTGGAGTGATGAATAATCCCACAAAATGTGCTGGTTTGGTAAAAGAGTTTGTTGATTTGCTCTTCTGGGCCCTGCAATAAACGATGTAATTTCTCATTGCACTCAAATGAATAGAACTAGATTTGTTTACTGCTTCAGTACATCGTTAGCTTCAAAACAGTATCTCAACTTATCTATGTATGTTGGCTATTTCTCTGTAGAGCTGTCAAAAGTATCAGATTGACAAATGTAGCTTGTCATAACAAATTGCTTCCGATCCCTTGGTAGCTGAACAAGCTAAAGTTCTCATAATTGTGTCCTACACATCCTGTGAAGTGGAAGAGTTTGCTGCAGCAATATTTCATATATATCATCTCCTGAATTTCGTAGCTAGTTCCATGTTCTTTAATGTTTGCAAATCAATTTCCAACGAGAGGTTGATCAGCAGAAGAAAAGGGAAGCGTTTGTTGTACACTTATTACAAATACATCTATGCTATGATTTAGTCTTAAATGAAATTAATTTCATATGTTTACGATTGTGTCGAATCGCAAAAACTGTTTTATTTCTACTTATCCACTTCAGTTCATGCCTTCTAATTTCTTTAAAACAGAAATACAAAGACGATTGGAAGAATATAAAGCGCATACTTTACACAAAATTTTGGAAATATAATTGAGAAAAGTGGACACATGCCATAAGCTATTTTTACTGGATACATTTCATACATGTAATTGCAAACTCCTTTAATTCAATATTTTTTGCCTCGCTGAAGTGTCATCCCATTTCTTATGATGATGCCATTGGCTACTAAGGACCAGGATCTTTGTGGTCTGTGGGTGATGAGCTTTCACTTACATAAGTAAGGGGGTCATTTAGAAGCTGGCAGGCAGACTGCTAGCACACCACCAAGCCGAATCAGCAGCCATCCTGGTCTCCTCCTCCTGGGCAAACCAGAGCATGCCATGTTTAGTGTTCCCTCCCTGTCCTGGTGGGATAACTGTGACTACAATGCATCGGCTGATGTGGAGAATACACTGGACAAACAATCGATATGCAGAGCAGGCTCCATATGTTGTCTGGCCAAGTTGGGGTGTCATTTTACTTCTCAGAAAAAATCCTCAATGCAGATGTTTGTTTAAAAAAACTCATTGTTTGCTTTAAAATGCCAAGGTCTGCCATGCCACTAAGGAAAAGAAACCATTGTAGACCAGAAGGAGAAAATCGATGATGGTCGTTTTATCCTCAATAAGGTATTGCGACCATCACTGTGGTCTCTCATTCTTATAGAGTTTCCGATGTGAGACTAATTTAAGGTTCCATTGCAAGAAACCTGCCAGTTCCTCCGCTTGTGTATGAGGCAGGGGCTCCACAAGGCCGGTGGCGTGGGAGCTCAACCAACTTATAGTGGCGCACCAGCTCCTATGACCTCTAAACGACTGTCGTAAGATCTCTCAGGATGTCCATGGATTTAAGCTGCTGCCTCCACTTCTTTCTCTCTTATTCCTGCTCCATGTTTTATATTGGGCACTACTGCCTCCATCTTTTTCACCACTCCAGAACTGAATCGCATTAGCATATTATGCAAAAATAGAATACGTTTCTTATGTTTCTTAAGGTTCCTCTGCCACATATAGATTGATAAACACTGGTGGCTCATTGAGTTAATCCTGGTTGATCTGCACCTCAATTCACAACATGCAGAAGTTTGAGTTAGTCAACTATGTCTTGGAAGACACATGTGGAATGTGTTCAGCCACCCACGTGCCTTCACACCTACACAGCGCACACAAACAAAGCCTCCATGTGTGCCTGTATAGAATTCGGACCTCATGAAAGACACCAAAATGCACCAATAAATAACCTCCGCAGGCACAACACGTTATATTTATGCATGCAAACCCAGGTTTGCAACTGATCTATATATTACCATGTTTCTAGCTTTTATTCACTGAATCATATCCTGGTTGGTTTTTTGGTCATTCTTTTCCATCCCACTGAAAGTTCCCATGCAATAAATGTCTATCCTTAATCTATTTTAGATACCTGTCAGAAGCTCACTGCATGAATACATTTAGCCTAGTTAAATCAATACACTTACATCAACCAGGGAATTAAGATTAAACCCCAGTCTAGTTGGTTTCAAAAATATTTTCCTAGGATGTGTCGGAAATGGGCAAATGAGAGGCATATGTTGATCAATATTTAGCAAATTAAAAATACATTTGCAACGATGCTGATGCTTGGAGAGTCTTGTAACAATCTTATCATTTGTGTGGGTAGCTGCCCATTGCAAAGCTAGAAGCACAGGGACACATTTATCCTTGGATTGTGTCGGCCTTGTACCACGCATAGTGTCACATGGGCAACGCAATCCTTAATTCAAATTTACCTAGCAATGCAATGCTGCCTTGCATGGCCCTGCATGGCTTGGTAAATCTGGAGTGATGCAAAGGCAGTGCAAGTCGCTGTCTTGCATTACTCTGCCCTGGGAAGGCGTTCCATGGATGGAGCTTGGGTGTTCCCACGCATCCACCCTTGGAATTTGGTGCATTCCCAGATAAAACAAGACTGGTAAACCTGGGATTGCGTCAAAATTGTACACCTGCTCAATAGAGGTGCAGCAAGGTGAAATATCTTCATTTCTCCTTGTTATTTCCTCTTTCTAAGTGTGCTGCATTGTGAAGCACACTTACAAAAAGGAAAACGCCTCTAAGGATTTTTTCGGTGCAGGAAGGTGTCCCTTCCTGCTCAAAAACAATCCTGCCTGCTACTCAGGCACCCGTGCACCATGATGCAAGGCTGCTTGTGTTGGCACTAGGCTGCCCTGAGTACCCCAGTGCTTTGAGAGAATGATAGATATGTGCAATCCTGTCCTCTCCATTTGATGCAGCTCAGCGCAGCAAGTTCTCTTGCTGCGTTACATTGCATCAAATGATGATAAATTTGCCCCACATTTCTTAGGTTGGGGCTAGCACAAAAGCTCAAGAACAAATTAAATATTAGATTTACTCAAACACTCCTGGGATGTTTTGATTTTTTCACGTAAAGAAACCCTTCCCCGTCTGATAAACTAATATTTAGCAGCAATATTTATTTATTATTTGCTACTAATTAAGATTGGCTCACCTTCCTGGGATCCTTGCCATGAATTGTATTTAGTGACTGTAAAGGTGACAAACAAATCAAAAACAACAGTTGATGGACAGAATGCAGAACAATGTCATACATTCACCCCAGTACAGAGATCTGGGCCTAAGTCCATCGTTTTCTTGCTCACCATGCCATTCAAGTTTGGACCCAGCCATATGCAAATCAGTCTTGACCCTGCGCCCAATGGGAACAGTCCAGCCCGAAACTAATCAACCTACTGGCCATATCTAATTCAAACTAATTCTGATAAGCTGAATTTAGTTAGTGTCTAACACCCACAAAGAGTTCTTAATGAAAATATTTTTTACCATAACACAAAGTACATCCAACATGTATTGCTACATTGTTTCCGAATAATCCAAAGAAAGGAGGTGCATCCTTCACATTACCCATTGCCCAATATCTTGCCTACTGGGCAGGAAAGATCTCGATACCCCAATTCTCCTTAAATATTATGTTAATTCAGGATCCCACCTTTACGTGTTGTACAGTTTAGCAGTGGAAGCATTAAAAATACATTGAGCTATCTTACTTTTAGAGCCCCTCAAACATATCTGCCTTGCTTACTGTTGCATGCCCTGTTATCACAGTCTACGACTCCCATCACTGCGCCATTCCTGTTTCTTCTCAAAGCAATATTGTTTTCCTTTTTTCCCCAAACAAATTGTGCACATTTTGTACCCTGAGCAACCCACCGTCAACTGCCCAATCCTCATGTCTACCAAGTCTCTTCCTGCCTCGCTTTGCTAGCAAAAATGCAAATACTCCTAGGGCCTACTCCTCATACGTGATAGAAATACCACAAAAACAATATATGCTCACTCTAAACATGATTTTCAAAATATCTCTATCCATAGTTTCAAATCCTGTAAGCAGGAAATGACAAGCACACCTGGCGGATCCTGAATCATGTAGTGAGGATCTGATATAACATATCCACACATGGAATATACAACTTTGGAAATTCTGAAAGTATGGTAATGTTTCAGTTCTTCATTGGAGAGACACTGAGTGGTCATTGGCAAGATAGTGAAAATCCACAAAGCCTAACTCTGACATCATTCATAAACCTTCCCTGTGGTCTTTCATTCCCATTGGTAGCCCACTGTGTTCAAAAGGCTGGGATAATTGTTCAGACCTTGGAGCAGATTTACAAGCCCCTTGCGCCACTTTTGCGTCACTTTTAACATGGGAAAAGTGACGCAAAAGTGGCGCAAGGGGCTTGTAAATCTGCCCCCTTGATTTTTGCGAAAAACCCTTAAAGATCCCAGATGTCCTGGAAATTTATGAGAAAAGATGTGTTCACATGAAAAATATTTTCTTCAAATGTTGCATCATGTAGCAGCTACTGAAAAACACTCGCTTCAGTGTTGAGCTTTTTTTTTGTCAAAACTGCTCACTCAATTAGTGGCTTCCCATCTGCATGCCCACAGCCATAACTGTGGAGGGACACAGCCTATTCAGCCATATTCATTTTAGCTCATCCTGAAAAATATGGCTGAAGGTTAATTAAATCTTTCACTATCACTAGTATGTCTGTCCTTCTCATCTCGTTCACTTTCAAATTGGTTTTATGTGTGCCCAAGAATCCAGAAAAGATTTTATGAGTTGCATAGACATCAATTGTTGGCATATTACAATATTATAAGGAAAAGCTTGCACTTAATTCCTTTTGTTTGACCCTCATTTTCTATTTTTCTTATGCTTATATATGGACCTCTTTAGATATTCCACTACAGCTATACCATTTATTAAATTAGATTGGCCAAAAAACACTACTTTGTTGTCATTATTTTAAAATTGGCTACCAAAGTGCTGAATCAGACATCACGTGTACTGTACTGGTTTAATCCATGGCACACGCTTATCTGGGTGCAGCAGGTACAGATTGAGACAGTGCTCCAAATCACAGAAAATATGCATGATTCCCAATGCAAACGTGAACTCTGATTATTGCACTGGGGAGAGCTCATTATTTAAAAACGGAGACGAGGTTTGAAACCACAGCTGAAAGCTGATTTAGCCTTACTTTTAGAAGTGGGCAGTGTCCCACAACATTCGGGCACAGTGACTGACTTCAACCGCCTTAGTGTGAAATGTCTGGGGCCCCATACCCACCTGTCGATAAATACCCTCTGAGGGCACACTCACTGTGTGCCTCTCTAGCGCGCTATCAATGTGCCTCCTGATGGTGTGTTTCCATTGTACCTGCATCCGTACCACAATGTAGGTACAATGGCAAAGACTTTTTGTCATTTGCATAGGGCCACACTACCCCATGCAAATAGGGAAATGCTTCCTTGAGTTAACATACGTGCATATTTTGATCAATTTCGCATGAGTCACAAAGACATGTACATGCACAGGGCACTATCAGCAAAAGAGCAATAGGGGACAGGTGTAGCAAGCATTTTAATGGTAGCAAACACTCCGATTTCGCTTATGCGTTCGTTAATATGCTCTTTTCAATTTACCAATCCCATTTTAGGAGACAGAACCCTTTATCTGACTACTAAAATGGGATTCTGAATGGACCGATTCGATATCTGGAAGGAGCGTGTTGTAGGCGTCACCAGGGCCATCTAAACAGCATTATAGGCCCCTGGGCAAAGCAGTGCACTGGGCCCTGCCTACACAACCACTCACAGAAATAAAAATGTTTAACGGAAAATTAGTGTTAAATTCTGGTCTGCATAGGCCCCCTAAGCTCATGGGGCCCCGGGGCAACTGCCCAGCATGCCCATGCGTTAAGACGGCACTAGGCGTCACTTCCAAATACCCAATAGGTATGTCCTGTATCAATGTATTGCCCCCTTATTTTCATTTTTTGTTTTCAAGCTATTATCAGAGGACACATATTTGTGATTTAGGAGTTAGCAGTGGCGTAGCTAGGCACTCTGCCGCCCGTGGCGGTCCCTGCCTTTTGCCGCCGCCGAGCGCCTAAGAGCAGGGGGGGGGGGGGGGGTGCTGGCGATAAATTTACCTGCCGCCCCCAAATCTTGTGCCGCCCGGGGCGTACCGCCCCCTCCGCCCCCCCCTTGCTACGCCAGTGGGAGTTAGTGCTTGACCAGCTGTCAATGCAGCACAGACATTTGGTGCTGGAACATGACTCCTAGTTTCAAAAGTGTGTTGGGTGTATCATATGCACTGGCTCGTAAACATGTGTACAATAGCATTTGCAATGCTGACAAGACTATTTCTTGAAACAAAATGGGCACACAGCTTCCTTCTGAGTCTCTGCACTCTTGGACACGAAGGGGCCCATTCACACATGAAGTAGTACTACAGAAAGAAGTACTCCTTTATATATTCTTACATGAATCAGCCCCAAAACTTCCAACTCCCTATTAGTAAAACTGCAAAGAAGGCACTATTCTATCAGTACTATTTGTATATGGATATTCCCTGATCATTTCCCTTTTATGCCTGTAGCAAATGGCTTCTGTCCATTTAGTCCCAGGATTTTTTGCATTTGACTACTCAGGTTTTGGAATTTTACAGTGAGCGAATCTCAATGCCTGGGTAGTTAAATGCAAAACATCCTGGGGGACTAAATGGTGTTTTCTGCATAGGCCCTTGCCAACCGAAACTAGTGGAAGAAGCTAGCCACTACTTATAGGTCCTCTTGCTTAGTTAGCGGCAACAAGTGGCAATGGGTTCTGACCAGAGACGCCATTCACCAGGTGGCCACCACCACAGATATCTTAAGCTGGCCTTCCTACTCCAAAGACCACCCCCCCTTGCTTGATCATTAGGATACATGTACCACAGGGATCTTAGACTGCACTGAGAACCCTCCTTTTTCTAGGTTGAATGCACTAAGGACACTAAGATCCTCATTATAAGTTAGGCAAGACAGGTGAGGTATTTACCACATGTGGTAAACACAATTACCCAGGAATGAGTTATTTAACAAATGTTGTAAAAAAAAAGCAATTCTGACTTTTGAACTTTCAAATGAGGCATAACATACGGAATCAGTATTTAACACACTGAATTCTTTATGTTTTGCCTTTTTATAAGCATTTTCACCCGATAAGTTTTGGCAGGTTTGACCTGCCGGAATGTATCAAGGAAAACTCTGAGGGTATGATAAATTTCAAACAACTCATAATTCTGATCACTGTTCAAATGTGATTGCACAGGGATTGGAATTTAGCCCTAAACTGGTAATGAGGGCCCAAGTGCTTACATGGCATGAGCAGGTCTAGGCCCACTCTTGCCATTGGTCATCCAAATCTGTGGCCTGCACTCTATTCTGAGCAAGTGTTCAGTGCCTCAGCACTGATGCTATTAAAACAGACAGGTCTGAAACCTGTCCCCTAGGTCACTGCTGTTCTCCTGCTGGAGAATACAGAACCCCAGTACCCTCACTAGTCCGTGGTCACTACGCACTAAAGATGTTGATGCAGGCCCCTCGAATGATGTCTGACCCTTACCCACAGCATGTACTCTGGGGTCTATAGCTGCCACCACCCTTGCAGGATGTCTGACTATTCCTCAGGAAAGAACAGCCATGTGACACAAGCAGGAGGCAGCGGGGGGCTTCGAGCTTCCCCCACATCACCCAATGACCCCATAGCCTGTGGATGGCCTGGATGGGACCCCACCATAAAACAAAACGCAGTACGAAGCCAAAACCAAAAAGGAGGAGAGCAACCCTAGCTGCTCATATAACATTCACTGCATTGGGCCTAGGGGTGACAGATAACCTCTGGGGAAGGGCCAAATATTAACATGTTGTGCTTTGTGGTGCCCCAGGAAGAGCATGTGCACCATCAATGACTTTAACCCTTTAACTGCTGAGCCTTTTCCCCTCCACTGCTGAACCCTTTTATGGCTATTTGGGGTAGTTTGCGCTTAGGGCTCCATAACTTTTTTTCAACATAAGGTGTCCATGCCAAACTTGCTTTCTTATTTTTCCAATATCGTGGGCATTCTAAAGGTACCCAGGGTTTGTGGATTCACTTGGAGGGGACCGAGAAAATATGCAAAATATTGAGTTTTTTGGGGGAAAATAGAAAAATAGTGCTCTGGATAAAAGTGTCTTTTTTTTTTCTTCTAAAAATGGCGTCAACAAGCAGCTTGCTGTGCTAAAGTCACCATCTTCCTAGTTTTCGGAAACAAGCAAAGCTGAATAAAATAATCGAAGTTTTTACTACAGCTTTGGTATTTTTTCAAACAATAATTATTATGAAATATGTCAGCAGTACAGAATGCGTACAGAAAACAAGAAATCACAGCATACCTGTTAAGGACAATACAAGATGCATAATGTCAGTGACAGAGAAATAGAAAAAATGAGGGAGTAGAGAATCAACCTCAAGCTATAATCAGACCTCTCACCAGGTGTCGAGAGGGGTCAGAGTACAAAATGCAACACAACCAATCAACAGTGAAAAAGGAGAACCAAAGTGAGAGACAAGACATAATCGAAGGCAAAAGATAAGCTGTAACATAGCACTGGTTCAAGGGAGGTCAGGGAACCCCGCATGTGATACAATAGAAGAATCCACTACCCAACAGAGATGCCTCTCACATGATATAGTTCACAAGAATGTGGGTGGATAGAATGAGGACAGGCCTTGAGGGACCCATGCATCCCAATTGAGGTCCCCGTGAGAGGGGGTAAGGGGGTCGGGATGGGAAAGGGTATGCATAATAGGATGGAGACAAGGGAGAGTTATGGAATTGTGAAAAGAAATGTCAAACAAGCTATGTGACATCGTTCCATGAGTTCCATGTCATCCGACTAAAAGGAGGGGGGCGGAGTTGCACATCGTCACATGGTCACGCGGGTGGAGTGTGACTCTATTGTGTGTCCGTGTTTTGAGCCCTCTCCCAGTTTTCAGAAGGGGGACCAGATGTGTTCATCGTTTCTTCCTTGTCATGGAGCCGTTAAACCACCCTCTCGTAGGATGGTACTTTGTACATCTCGGTCAGCCACTCATCATGGGTGGGTAGAGGGATCGCGCACCACTTGGGCAGTAAACAGAGCTTTGTCAAGGCCGTCAATAGAAGCTTACTGGCATGCTTTGAGAGGTCAGCAAAATCATGCAGCATAATTAGGGTTTTCAGCAGTGTGTAGGGGAGATCAATCACACGGCCTAGAGCAGAACCTATACAGCTCTAGAGGTGGGTGACAACTGGACATTCACAGAGGGAATGTGTGATATCGCTGTATTTCTGCGCATACCTCCAACAGCACGTATGGTGAAGCAGGCCGGAGGTTGGCAGTTTTTGGGGGTCCAATACCACTACCATTCCGAAGAGACAGAATTTCATTTGCACCTCCTGTGTACGGCTTCTCAGATCCACAATTGCCACCCTCCATTCATCATCGATGTATTGAACATGTAAGGTGTTATGGCAGTGATGCAGAGGTGTGTGAGTAGTGGTTGGAAGTGGAGATATTGATTTATCAAATTATAGAAGCCTGACATCACTCCCTTATATGTTTCCCAGCTCTTCAAGTAGTGGTGTATGAGGGGAAGGGAAACCAGCATGGTTGGGGTTCAAGTGTGCAATGTAAGCAGTGTTACAGTTGGATGTAGCACCGTGTCTGCATTGCAGGCAGTATTTAGAAACAAGATGAGGTGGTAGTTACCGTATTGCAGGGGGGCTTTGCATGGTTTGTGGAGGTTTGTATTCACGGAAGTGTATGCGCTGAGAGGGAGAGAACATGTCTGTTCTGCTTGAACCAGGTCCACAGCGTCATCTTTGATCAATCAACAGAATTCCACCGCAAAACTGTAATCCCCCTGGGTCTTATTATAGGACAGATTCTTTGCAGCTTGAGCCACTTTCTCTTTGGTGATCTCACCAGTAAGCAGTTGTTGGCCCTTATCGTTGAGGCTAGGGAGGCCTTAACTGTCTAGAAAACTTGCCATCTGGTCTGCATCAGATTGAAGCTTGGAGCTATACGGACAAATGTAGAAGGTGCCGAAGGTGTCGGCGATGTCCTGGAGATAGCGAACGATGTGACCAGAACCATCTGCGATGCCAGGTATGGCAGACATGGCCTTTTTTTGCCAGAGTTGCACTGCCAAAGCCTCCCTGCCTTCTCTCCATGCTCGTAATGTTGGGCTCATAGTTTATAAAGAGCATATTCTGCCGTAGATGTGTAAAAGTGTTAAGCTCCATTTTGGACTTTTCCAAGGCACATGTGTCCGCCATTGATGATTTTGATGTGTATTCTCTGGTACGAATTTTAATGTATTTTTCCAGGGTGCTGGGCCCGCTGCTTATTGGCCAGTGCCATGTATCTCCTCAATTGGCCTCAAAGAGTGGCCTTGGCCATGCTTCACAGAGTCTGAGAGGGGGTGACAGACCCCTGGTTGTCAGACAGATAGGAGGCCATATGGACTGGCAACTGTTTTTTTCTCCCAGGGAGATCGGTAATGGGCTATGTTGAAGAGCCAGGGCTTGCGAAATGGAATCCGAATAGTGTAGTCTAGGCTCAACCGTACCAGGCATGGTCCAAGGAAGAGCCCTCTATGATCACTGGGGGAATCGAGAAAGTAGTCCAAGTGCAATTGCATACCATGGATCACTGAGAGGTAGGAGTATTCCCTATCCACCGGGTGCAGGAGGCACCAAATGCCAAAGAGGCTGTGGTCATCAGAGGTCATGTAGATGGGCCCTGTCTGTCTCATTCGCTCTATCTACAGGCCCTGTCTGAAATAAAATTGAGTCAAGCACCAGGTTCCAATCCCCTCCTAACATAAATTAAGGGGTGACCATCTTGGTCAGTGGTCTGTGAAGGCAGGAGAAAAAGGTGGATTTAGGGCCCGTGGGGGCATAGATGGAACCAATCCCAAGTGTCTTGGAACCAATCCTAAGCTTCACTATACATAGCAGCCAACGTCATCAGTCCATGTTTGCATCATCGTACAAGGAAGCGATTTACGATTAAGGATAGCCATTTCGCTCTTCAAGGCCAAGCTCATGACAGTGAAGTTTAAAGGATCCAAGATTGTTGCCACTAACACCCACACTTTAGAAGGACGAGCAAGCTTCTGGGGTTGGAAGTTGCTAGGGAATGGGGGTGGGGTTAAGGAAGGGTTGACTAGGGGTGGAGGGGCAATGTGGGGAGGACCTCCAAGGGGAGACAACACAAGGCAGAGAGATAGGTAGTGGTGTGGTTGATAATCGAATTGGGGTGTGGGGTACAAATACCATGGGAAGGACAAATTCAGTCCTGTGTCCTAATCTGTCTGCGGCGAGTCAGGGCCATCCAAGAAGTAAACCATCACTGGGAGGCAATGGCGAGTGCTGATAGGGAAAACCAGTGGCAATAAAAGCAGCCACCTTAGCCGGATAGGGAAGAGGGCAGAAATAGGGAGAGTGGTGGTGTGGTGCCAAGCTAGAAGAAGGCAAAGGCAGCCACAATTTTTGGTATTTTACCCTGGGTGCAGGGTACAGCCCGTTCCTTGGTGTCAGTAAGGGATCACTTGTACCTCTGGGTGTGGTTCAGAGAATACGCTTAGTCCCTGGGTGTCAGTAGGGGATAGCTTGGACCGCTGGGCATGGTGGCAAGCTGGTTCACATAGGCTATGGGTGTGATATGGATCCAACTTCTCAAACTTGATTTTTTAGTTTTAAAAGTATTTAGGGCTGTCGATTCCAACTCTAATAGCACCTGAAAGAAGTGAGAGGTGTTCCCTTTTTTCTCTCCGCTTGGATCACTGGGCATAAGGCTGTGATACGCACAACCCCATGGGTGTAATATAGGGTGTAATTCGGCAGTTAGGGAAACATTTCGGACCTGGGTGAATCGGGTATAGCTTGTGACTGGCACAGAGGGCCGATAGTTATAAGGTTGTGCCTGCTTTCACGTTTTAAATTGTTGCTAATTTTTGTCCACCGAGCCAGTAGTGACAGACTATCAAGCTCACCCAGCTCCTTGTACTGAGCAGAGCATTCCCTCTCATTGGGCTATAAGAACTAGGCGAGGGCTTAGGGCTCATATGAGAGAGTGTGTAAGTGGCTATGTGGGTCTCTGAGTGGGATGTGAGTGGCTGTATGTGTGTGTGAGTGGGTGTGTAAGTGGCTGTGTTGGTCTGTGAGTGTGAAAATTGGTTTTGTACAATTTCTTGCCCAAAAAGGATCCCCCACAGACCCCTCCATCAGTCCCATAGGGTCAGGATACCTCTATCCTGACCCCTTATAAAATATTTACACTTTATTCCCCCTCCTCCGGGAACCGTATCCTAGTTGACAAAATGGTGGCCACAAATTTTCTCTCAGGTTGTGGCCAGCCAATCACGGCATTGCTTTTGGCATGTGGCTCTGTGATTTATATATATATTACCTACTGGTGGTCGCCCCAAGAAAACGATAACTCACACCCTCGCCATGCACTGCTAATTACCCCATATAATACATCACTCATGACATCTTCTATGACATCATCGTTTACATTACTGCAACATTTGCAGTGAAATTATTGCTGAGATTTCTGTGCATGGCGGGGGTGTGAGTTATAGTTACCTTTGGGCACGAGGTATAGTCACTTGAGATAACTATAACTGCTGAAGTTCTATGGTTTTGTGTGTGTAAAATCTGTCCCTAACTATAACGTTCCTGTAACCTTTGGTTTTTCCAGTGAAAAAAAAATATATATATATATATTCACTGAAAAAACCATAGGTTTTAGGGACAGTTATAGTTAGTTGACATTGCACTCGTACAAAACCCGTGAAATTCCCCCGTTATAGTTAGTTCAGCTAACTATAACTCGCGCCCCGCAATGCACTGCTGATGACGCCACATATTACATCACTCATGACATGGTCAGTGACATCACTGATGACATCACTGATGACATCTCAAATGACATCACTGATGACATCATCCAGTGACTGTGTGTTTCTGTAAAGTTTAAATATGTTTAATATATATAGGGAAAGGCGTATTGAAGAATGAGTGGGTGTATAAGTGTCTGAATGGATGATTTAGTACGTGCGTGACTGACTCTACAAGTGAGTGATTAAACGTATCTTACTGAATGCATGGGTTAGTGACTAAACTGTGTGAATGTCTGTATCCGTCTGTTGGTGTGTAAGTGGATGCATGGATTTGCGAATAGCTACATGAGTGTCTATATGGGTTATTGATTGGTTCTATGAGTATCTGTATGGGTGCCTGAGTGTTTGTGTGGATGGGGTGTGTGCGACTGTGCATAGATGTGTGAGTGGGTGATTCACTGGGTGGATGGTTTCAAGAGTGCATCTGTGATAGACTGTATGGGTGGGTAAGTGTGTGTAAGAGTGTGTTAGTGAGTGAATGTATGTCCCAGTGGTACATGTGTGAGTAACTACATATGTGAAAGGCAGTATATATGTGTATTGGAGTATATAAATAGCTATAAGCGAGAGTGAGTGATTGTGATAGTGGCTGTATGGATGAGTGTGTGCTTGTATCAGTGATTGTATAAGAGCGTAACAATGTGCTAGTATTTGTATGATTAAGTGAGCTGGTGTGTGTATAACTGTATAGGTGAGTAAATGGCAGTGTGTTTAATTATTTGCATGACTGACTAGGTGTGTGAGTACCTCTATGGATGAGTGGCGGTGTTTGAGTGTCTATATAGGAGTAAGAGTGCATATGATAGTCCTGTACTGAGTGACCATAAGTATGAGTGACTGTACGGGTGAGTGAGTGGATGTGTGTGTGTAGACCTAAGAATCAGTGAGTGGGAATGTAGTTATTGGTGTTGGAGTGTCTATGGTTTTGCGAATGGCACTCTGTAATTTAGATTGGGTGTATCAAAGGTTATATTAGGGTGTGAGGAGCTGCATCAGATTATCACGTGGATGATGTCATCAGTGATGTCATTTGAGATGTCATCAGTGATGTCATCAGTGATGTCACTGACCATGTCATGAGTGATGTAATATGTGACGTCATCAGCAGTGCATTGTGGGCGCGAGTTATAGTTAGCTGAACTAACTATAACGGGGAATTTCACGGGTTTTGTACGAGTGCAATGTCCAACTAACTATAACTGTCCCTAAAACCTATGGTTTTTTCAGTGAATTTCAAAGGTTTTTTAAATGCTAATTTCTAACTATAACGTGTCTGAAACCTATGGTTTTTTCAGTGAATTTCAAAGGTTTTTAAAATGCTAATTTGTAACTATAACGTGCCTGAAACCTACGGTTTTTTCAGTGAATTTCAAAGGTTTTTTAAATGACAATTTTTAAATGTATTAATTTTTATATTAATTTTTTTCATACTGATTTACTACATTTTTAGAAACAATTTCTTTTACATATTTTATTTTTTAAATTACATTGTAATTACATTATACATTACATTACAAAAATACTTTCTCAGAATGAATTACTTTAGTTTAAATACTTTGCACATAGGCAATAGACTTTTAAGTACAGTAGTTACAGTTGTTGCAATGGGCAACACATTTTCAAACACAATGCAACATTCAGCTCAATGTGAATTTCTAGTTAAATGCAATTAGTTACTTTATGGATTACTTTTCTAACCACAGGACTGGATCCTAGATTCAGTCCTGGTACATCTCCTGTAAACAGTTGAGTAAAAGCGTTTTGGTTACAGTCGTGATTTTTAAGGAATATTATTGTATTTTAAAAGTTGACACTTAGAAACTTTTTCTCATAGAATCACCAATGTTATCCTATGGAAGGAAATTCACTTAGCAGGTAAAAACTGTTATCGTTACTTTTTCTTACTCAGTGTTGGATCCTGGATCCAGCACTGGTGCATCTCCTGTAAACAGTTGAAAGAATGCGTTTAAGTCATACAGGCGATTTTTAAGGAATATTTGTAGTTTGTGAAAATCGACACTTTGAAACTTTTCTGCTGAAAACCAGACAATGGATTCCTATGGAAGAAAATATAAGTTACTGGTAAGTACGGTTAAAATTACTTTTCAGGACCAGTACTGGGCTGAAAGATACAGCACTGAGGTCTCTCCTTATAACAGGTGAGTAAATCGGAATTCGTATTTCGGCTGATTTTAGAGGAATATTTGTATGTTTCAAAAATCAACACTTAGAAACTTTTTCAGCAAAAAGCAGGCAATGATATCCTATGGAAGGAAATTCAAGTTACTGGTAAGTACGGTTAAAATTACTTTTGAGGATCAGTACTGGGCTGAAAGATGCAGCACTGAGGTCTCTCCTGATAACAGATGAGTAAATCGGAATTCGTATTTCGGCTGATTTTAGATGAATATTTTAAAGTTCCAAAACTCCACACTTAGAAGAATTTCCAAGTGAAACCAGTCAATGTTAGCCTATGAAGGAAATTCAAGTTACCGGTAAGTACGGTTAAAATTACTTTTGAGGATCAGTACTGGGCTGAAAGATGCAGCACTGAGGTCTCTCCTGATAACAGGTGAGTAAATCGGAATTCGTATTTCGGCTGATTTTAGAGGAATATTTTAAAGTTCCAAAACTCCACACTTAGAAGAATTTCCAAGTGAAACCAGTCAATGTTAGCCTATGGAAGGAAATTCAAGTTACTGGTAAGTACGGTTAAAATTACTTTTCAGGACCAGTACTGGGCTGAAAGATGCAGCACTGAGGTCTCTCCTGATAACAGGTGAGTAAATCAGAATTCGGATTTCGGCTGATTTTAGAGGAATATTTGTATGTTTCAAAAATCAACACTTAGAAACTTTTTCAGCAAAAAGCAGGCAATGATATCCTATGGAAGCAAATTCAAGTTACTGGTAAGTACGGTTAAAATTACTTTTGAGGATCAGTACTGGGCTGAAAGATGCAGCACTGAGGTCTCTCCTGATAACAGGTGAGTAAATCGGAATTCGTATTTCGGCTGATTTTAGATGAATATTTTAAAGTTCCAAAACTCCACACTTAGAAGAATTTCCAAGTGAAACCAGTCAATGTTAGCCTATGAAGGAAATTCAAGTTACTGTAAGTACGGTTAAAATTACTTTTGAGGATCAGTACTGGGCTGAAAGATGCAGCACTGAGGTCTCTCCTGATAACAGGTGAGTAAATCGGAATTCGTATTTCAGCTGATTTTAGAGGAATATTTGTATGTTTCAAAAATCAACACTTAGAAGAATTTCCAAGTGAAACCAGTCAATGTTAGGGTCCCTGGGGTGCAACTAGCCCACCATATACCTCCAAAAAGCGCCATAGAGCTGCGTTGCAGAGAGGTGTAAAAGGGGCGTGGCCTCTGTACACCTCTCTGCAAGGCAGCCCTCTGGCGCATACTGGAGGTTCCTGGTGGGCTAGTTGGCCCCAGGGACCCCCAGTATTCAAGGGGAATTCGTTCCCCTCTGCAAACGCGCCAGGGGCGCGTTTGCAGAGTGGTGAAGGAAGGGGCGGGGCCTACGGGCCCGATCGTTTTTGCCGATTTAAAAAAAAAAAAAAACATTTTTTGCCCAGGGGGTCCTTGTGGGACCCCCTGAGCAGACCTAGGGGGTCAGGGTGTTTCTACCCTGCCCCCTTTGTGCGCTTTGCACACTTGTTTCTGTCCCTCGGTTCTACCGAGGGACAAAATGGCTGCCAACACTTCCTGATTTGGAGTGTTGACAGCCAATTAACATAAAGCTCGTGCTCGGGAGGATCCGCGGTCCTAGATATATCTATCTTTTTACTTTTGATTTTCTCAGCAACTACTGAACGGATTTACACCATTTAACAAAAAGGGTTCTTTCTGAACCAAGAACTACCTCTTTGCCAAATATGGTGTAATTCCGTTCAGCAGTTCGGGCTGTAGCCGTGTCTAAAGTTTCCTATGGAAAATTGCATGGGGAAAACGCGTTTTGGGACCCCCCTTTTTGCTCAGCCCCCGCTTGACGAATCCCCCGAGACTTTCAGGGTAGGAGCGGACCGGAGCGCCCCACAAAGTTTGAAAATTTTGCGAAGATACGCCAACCGGCAAGAGCGTTATTTCAAATAGAATGTCGCGGATTTCCTATGGATAATAGGTTGTAACTATAACTATCTACTGGCGACTGCCATTAGATAATATATATATATATATATATATATATTAAAAAACCAAAAAGGTCCCGATTTGCGGTGCGCTCTGGCTGCTGGTGCGGCATTTGGGGGTCCGGACCACAACCCCTAGTAATGTGGTTTCACCAATGAGACGATGCCGCACTCCAAGGTGTATTATTGAAACAATCTTTATTCTGGAACATTTACAGTAACAATGTCTGCATACTTACCAAAGGAAGGACTTCAATTCTCAGAATGCTCGACATATGAAGTACGAGCACGGCATGGAAACAGCTGAGAGCACTTCCCATTTGATAAAGACGGATGTCGAAACGCGTCATGGGGCTCGACAGAGAAGCTGATATGTAGCAGTATTCCAGAATAAAGATTGTTTCAATAATACACCTGGGAGTGCGGCATCCTCTCATTGGTGAAACCACATTACTAGGGGTTGTGGGCCGGACCCCCAAATGCCGCACCAGCAGCCAGAGCGCACCGCTAATTGGGACCTTTTTGGTTTTTTAACATTTGAAATGGCAGTTGCGCCCGATCTTTGAGGAACCACGGAGCAGGCGGGGAGATACTAATCTCTTGCGGAACGCACTAGGCATTTGGAGACATCGAGCCGGTGGTCTATTACTCCAAATTTCGCCTTGCGTGTCTCCATGACTAAAGGACAGCCTCATCATTGACAAAAGGAGAGGTAATGTCATTTGCAACTGAGAACACCGATGCGGCCCGAAAACAAGTATGTGAGAAGTGGGCCCAGGAGTCAGGAACATGATAATAATTTTGCCATAATAAACTGTGGGAACAGATATAAATAAAGTTAAATAACAGCACTTAGCAGTTACGAACATTTACAGTAACAATGTCTGCATACTTACCAAAGGAAGGACTTCAATTCCCAGAATGCCCGACATATAAAGTACGAGCACGGCATGGAAACAGCTGAGAGCACTTCCCATTTGATAAAGACGGATGTCGAAACACGTCATGGGGCTCGACAGAGAAGCTGATATGTAGCAGTATTCCAGAATAAAGATTGTTTCAATAATACACCTGGGAGTGCGGCATTGTCTCATTGGTGAAACCATATATATATATATATATATATATATCTATATATATATATATATATATATATATATATATATATATATATATTATCTACTGGCTGTCGCCAGTAGATAGTTATAGTTAGGACCTATTTTCCATAGGAAATCCGCAACATTCTATTCCCAATAACTTTGGCACCGGTTGACGAATCTTTGCGAAATTTTCAAAACTTATGGCCCGCTCCGGTCCGCTCCTATCTTGAAAGTGAAGGAGTGATTCGTCAAGTGGGGGCCGAGAAAAAAGGGGGGTCCCAAAACGTGTTTTCCCCATGCAATTTTCCATAGGAACCTTTAGTCGCAGCTACAGCCCGAACTGCTGAACGGAATTACACCAAATTTGGCAAAAAGGTAGCCCTTGGTTCAGTGTCGTGCCTTTTGGTTAAATGGTGTAAATCCGATCAGTAGTTCCTGAGAAAATCAAAAGTAAAATCACATATATATCTATGGCCGCGGTGGATCCGCGCACCCTGAGCGTACCCTCCCGATCACGAGCTGTATGCTAATTGGCTGTCTACACTCCAAACCAGGAAGTGTTGGCAGCCATCTTGTTCCTCAGTAGAACCGAGGCACAGAAACAAGTGCGCAAAACGCAAAAAGGGGGCAGGGTAGAAACACCCTGACCCCCTAGGCCTGCTCAGGGGGTCCCACAAGGATGCGTGCAGGGTGCGCGGATCCCGCCGTGAAAAAAAAACCAAAGCGCGGGCTCCCGTGCTTCATTGTTATTTGGCCCCCGGGTGGGCCAAGTCCCGGGGGGATGCGTGGGTTTATGAAAATATTTGATGGGGGGCCTCTAAGGCCCCCCCAAGCCCTGTGGACCGCCACCACCCGGGGCTTTCAATAATAAATGGTGCGGGAGGGCACTCGGCCCTCCCGCAGCCCCGGGGACCGCCACCCCCTGGGGCTTCTTCTTTTTTTTTTTTAAATTACCTGTGTGGGGGGGGCTTGAGCCCCCCCACATGCCCCGGGGACCGCCACCTCCCCGGGGCACTAAGAATTTGAATGTGGGGGTCCGTTTCGGACCCCCGAGCCCCCAGGACCACCACCTCCCGGGGGCTGTGCATCTGAAGGGAGGGGGGGCCGCATGGCCCCCCTCCTGGAGCCTGTGATGGCCCTGGGGACCGCCAACCCCCAGGGCCTTCTCCTGCAGTGTCCCGGGGTGCTCACCCCCGGGACACTGTAGTTTGCTATGGCAGGGCGGGAGCCTCGCGGCTCCCGTCCTGCCATAGCAAATCTTTGGTTTTGGAAGAGAGAGCAGGAAACCTGCTCTCTCTTCCAAAACCAAAGACGGTTGCTTTCCACACGGGGAGCTGCATGTCAGCAGCTCCCCATGTGGAAAGCAATGCCGGCTCCCGCAGGACGCGGGGAGCCGGCGGGACCGTGGGGGGATTGGGGACCCCCCCACGGTCCCCAACAGAGTTGGCCAGCCTCGGGGGATGGGGTCCCCGGGGCTACAAGTGGCCCAGGAGGGGGCCACGCGGCCCCCTTCCGCAAAATTTCAAACATTTTTTTTTAAAAGGCCGGCCCCGGGGATGAAGTCCCCGGCCATAAGTGGCCTGAGGAGGGGGCAACGCAGCCCCCTCCAAAACATTTTTTTAAAAAGAAGGCCATGCCCCGGGGATGGGGTCCCGGGGCCGATTAAGGCCTCGGGAGGGGGCCACGCGGCCCCTTCAATTTTTTTTTTTTTAAATATTAGGGGCAGGCCCTGGGGGATGGGGTCCCCAGGGCCAATACATTAGAAAAAGAAGGGGGGCCACACAGCCCCCCTTTGTAAAAAAAAGAAAAAAGAAAACACCGGCATCGCGCCGGAGGCCACGCCCCCTCCTTGGCAGCACTCTGCAAACGCGCCCCCTGGCCAACTGCAGTCAATCAATCAAATCCTTTATTCAATCTTACACATAAGATCATAAAAGTGTCAGAGAATATTTACAGTCACATTTAAAAAAAAGACATTATAAATAATTGCTTAAAACCTTAATCTTAAAAATGTGCTACCATACAGGTTAAGTAAAAATTCATTTAATCTATATACATAATACAGTCAAAATTTTGTAGGTCAATTTTAAGTCGTCTTATGTGCCAACCTGCTTCCTCTTTTTAATACATGCCCATAGGAATGATGCTAACGAAAAGCACACAAAAGAATTTTGCAATGATTTGAGAAAAAACAGTGCTACACGACAATATTTAAAATTGTAGCTCTTGCAAATTGGTACAATAAAATTACGCCTTTCCTGATGGTAGAAACCACAAAAAAATAAAACATGAAGATCATCCTGTGTAGATAAATTATCACACGGACATAGGGAAAGTTCTGAATGTTTATATTTCTTCCTGGATATCCCACCATCAAAGGAATCTGATTTAGACGAAATCTAAGCAAGATATATTTGTGCTGTGGGAATGTAACATCAGCCAGATAATAATAGCTATTCTCCTCCAATACTGGAGTTAGTTCATACAGCCGTGCCGACTGAGTGTGGAAGTTTTTTTCCCTTCTTAGATATTGGGCTCTCTTAATAAAAGTCTCAGTTACTTTCTGTTTGGATAGGGATTTGCAGGTAGAGGGATCATTAAAAAGGTGACTTAAACCGAGTGCTGATAGTTCTGACTCCACATACTTTATCCACCTAATCCTACTGTAGTTATCTGACTTTAAAATAGTTGTTATTAGATTTTGCGTAAGGGGGACTGTGTCCCTCCGCCAAATCGAATGCCACAGTAGGAGTGGTGCCATTTTGATAGAGTCCGTAATGTAAGGTAAAGCCAGTTCCATATGAAGCACATAATTTGAATATGACTGGGGTAGCGAGGTAAAAGACTTAAAAAATGTATTCTCTATTACTTGTAAAGAGTTGCTGGGGGCCGACCCCCAAACTGCTGCCCTGTACACCGCTGCTGCCATTGTTTTAGCATGATACATTTTTTTCATAGGAATTAGCGGTTTGGCTCCCAGCTTTTTAGAGAACGATTCCAACGCAACTAGGTTTCTCTGCATGCCCATTGCTCTACCCTCTAACAGTTTGGACCAGGATTGTTTATTATCAAATAGGACACCTAAATAGGGAAACGAGTCTACCACCTCAATTTTGACAGAGTCCATAGTGAAACAGGGGGGTCTTTCACGTTTCCCAACCCCTGCTATAATTATAAAAGATTTAGATTGATTGACCTTTAAGTCCAATGAATTCATATAAGCCGCGTAGGCCGCTATAAGGCGCTGAAGCCCCATTGCAGTTCGGGCGATCAGAACAGCGTCATCAGCATACGTCAAAATCGGTAACCGCCGATGGTCAGAGAGCACGGGACATCCAAGGCTGCGCCCTCAAGATGTTTTCCCACACTGTTGGTATAGATGGAAAATAAGAACGGTGCCAGGACGCAGCCCTGCCTGACCCCTCTTAAGATCTTAAATGTTCGGGTACCCTCCCCGTTCTTCCCGTAGCGGACCGATGAAGAGGCATCAGAGTACAGCTGTCTGATGAAGACGACCAATGCTTGATTGATTCCCATCTCCTCCATTATCTGCCAGAGTCTAGGGTGGGACACGCAGTCAAAGGCTGCGGACAAGTCCATAAAGGCAAGGTAGATCTTCCCACCCTTGGCTCTTACATATCTATCCATAATCAGTGAGAGGTTCAGGCATTGGTCTACCGTGCCCTTTCCCTCCTGGAAGCCGTATTGGGCATCCATTAAAATGTTCTTACTCCTCACCCACGCCTCCAATCTTGTCAGAAGAAGGCAACCCATAAGTTTAGCCATCGTATCAATTAACGATATTGGTCAATAATTTTTTGGGTTGCTTCTGTCTCCCTTTTTATAAACTGGGATGATTATACTAGTTTTCCAGGACATGAGGGGACCAGCTATAGCGATTTTGTTAAAAACATTAGTTAAAGAGGAACCCAGATGTCCATATACTCAAAGAAAAAGTCCATTGGGACGCCATCGGGGCCCGGGGCTTTCCCAGCACTACAGGCCTCAATCCCGTTCCTAACTTCTTCAGTACGGAAAAAAAGAGAGCGCCCAGAGGTGGTACAATCTGGGGGGTCTCAGATAAGCAATTGGGGCAAAAATACCTTCAAAATGAGCCACCCACTCCTCCTCCCCTACATTATCTTCAAGTGCTCTATCGTTTGGTGTATTAAAGTGCGGACCATTTATTATACCCCAAAACTCCTTTGAATTACCTGAAGCCGCGGCCTGTTCTAATTTGGCCCATGATTCTTCTCTCAGCACCTTCTCCCTATTTTTCATGGCCATTTTATATTCCCTACGGTAAATGGCAATTTCAAAAATTAGCAGAATATATATTGAAAGCAAAGTTCTTCAGTGTATTTCAATTTTTCATAGTTCGTGGACATCCGCGCTTCATGCATGAAGCAGTAATTTCGCTGATTTTAAAAAGAAGAATGATCATTCAATCAGTGACATGCACGGACGACTGAGGACAGTTGTTTTCAGGGTGCTTCATGGGTTAAAATCCTCCTTTAAGAGGCAATAACATGGAAGGGAATTCAACATAAAGATCACAGGGGCATATTAGCAAGACCAGCGATAAAATTATCGCCGTTTTAGAGGCAGGAAACTGCCGCTAAAACGGCGATAATGGGCTTGCTAATATGCGTTATAGAATTCCAATAGAAGCCCAGGTTAGATGTGCAGGACATCTAACCTGGGCTTCTATTGGAATTCCATAACGCATATTAGCAAGCCCATTATCGCCGTTTTAGCGGCAGTTTCCTGCCGCTAAAACGGCGATAATTTTAACGTGGGTCTTGCTAATATGCCCCACAGTCCGCTAAAGTAACTGATTGCAAGGTAGAGTATAGTGACCTGATAGGCTGCAGAGTCCGAACCATTTTGTGCTTAAAGCAGCAAATTTTGCACTGCATAACATCAAGTCCCTGTTTGCAAAGTGGCATAAAGTCATATTTTGTACTCGAAGGCAATGCGGAATGGAATTATATCACTCATCTTGTGGATAGAATTTTACATGTACAAACATTTTAGAAATATTGAAAAACTATGCTCTTCGTATTTATTTGATATTTAGAGCACACGAATGAGGAGAAAGAAAGCAAATGTGATTGTTTCAGATATAATGGAGCAGAAGGTGGACTCCACCAGAGAATTAGCAGTTCAGGATTACAGAGGTATAAATAAAGTTTAAACCAAAGTTGACGTCCCATGTGCTTCCTTTTTGAAATGTGCATGTCACCCTGCCATACCTAGGGGATGCACAGGGCTTGTGAAGTGACTGCAATCAGGGCTTTAGCTATCGATAGGGCAGCCAGTGAAGCGACATTGTGATCAAGAGTTCTCATGGTTCCACTATACCCCAGTTAGCTTCGTTTTTTCTTTACTACCAAACCAGGGGAATGGGGCTTCATTTCCTTGCTTGCATTAATTCCAATGACGCCCGTGCTACCCCACTGATGGCAATATGCAATTGTTGTTCGTGAAGCATAAAAAGAGTGGCACATATTTTGACTAAGTCCTTAGCGGAAACTCTGCCAGCCACTTGTCATCCTGGCACAGTGGTAGGTATTGAGGATTGCACACCAATGAAGAACTAGATTGTTCTCCAGCAGTAGAAATGTTGTCAAGGCAACAAGGTGGCAAATACCACAGCATTCTTGCATTAGCATAAGGAAAAGGCATTCCGTATTCACAAAAATTCTTACGTGAGCTAATGCCCTATAACAGCTTCATTGTTGGTCTGCTGCAACCCATAAAGGTGAAGATTTAGGATTGATGTGGTTATATCACACAGGGCCGGACTGGCTACCGGGCGTTTTGGTGCTACCAAGCTGGGGGCTGATTTCACTGCGGTGGAGGCTGAATTCGTTGTTGGGGACCTGCATGTGCTTCTAAATAAACAATGCAAAACAAATGGTTTTAAAGAATACTTTAAAACCATTTGATTTTCCATTGTTTACTTAGAAATGCCCGGTAGCCAGTCCGGCCCTGGAATATCACCGAAAATAAATATAGTCCTTTCACGTGTAAAAATTGCTAAATATACAGTTTATAGATAGCTAATGACTTAAATAGTAACAGGCCTTTACAAGGGATTTCCGTAAGCATGGCTACGGGCCTGATTTAGATATTGGCGGTAATGGTCCTGCCATCACTTTTTTGACGGATTCCACCTCTGCCTACAAGGCAGTCCACCCACTCTACTTAGATGCTACTAGTTTGATGGATGAAAGACTGTCGGAGTGCCGCCAACTCATCCAGGTATGTTCACCCCCATCAACAGCGCAATAGGTAAAACCAGCTCTTGGAGGGAGGCCAGTAATTTTGTCCGCCTGGCCAATCACTATGTGCCTTCCCACCGACGTGACTGTGGCGGTAAAACCTGCAGACCTGAGTTGCCGGTTTGGAAGGGATATAAGACAGAAACCCACCTTTTGTCACTTTCACACTTCCTTTTCCACCATGGAGCCAATCTTCCAAGTCCTGTCTCTGCTACTGTTACTGACCATGAAGCAAATCAGCACCGTTGTCACTGGAACCAAAGGTAAGCTCCTCCATTACCTGTTACCTTTTGATTTGGCTGTTCACATTTGCTTTAAACTTGTGCATTTTTAAACCACTCCCACAAGCAGTAGCATACCAATGTGCAATGCATATGTCTGTGATGTTGACATTTATGAAATTTAAAGAAACACACCTGTATGATCACATTGTATGTATAAATTTGGTGCAAGCTGCCTTCAAAAAATGGACACTTGCACAAGTAAGAATATCAATCAAAAAATCAAAAAGCCGCCATATAGGTGTGTTTGAATAATTTTTGAAAATTGTCAGATTAAAAATATATGCATTACACATCTTTGGGATATGTGCAATGTAACATGACGTAGAAATTGCCCTAGACAAGGTGTAAACTTTACCTTATGAATTGCCTGTCATATCAACTTCAGTCCTAAATTTTAATCACTTAACATATTCATCCATGTAACATTTCCCCTTATCTAGTGCAAGTCCTGTATTGTCTCCAATTTCAATTGTCACATTATTTTATAAGGTGCAATGCATGTGTTCATTCTTATCAGTAGTCAAGGTGAAACAATCACACCTGTAGTAACACCTCAAAAATAAATTTAACCGCTTAACCGCGGTGCAAATTCTTCCGCGGTGCGGGAGAATTAAAGAGTGGGTGGGGCTGTGTCGGCCAACGGACGTGCGCAGCACCAGCGAGGTAGTGCTTGCGTCGGCCGTTGGCCGACGCAAGCACGGAACGGGTTAAACATCTTTTTGTTGGTGCAAGTGTCCATTATCATGATGTATGACTGGACCTAAATTCAAATGACCATCACATACTGTTTTGACCAGTGTATGCACTTAACAAAGTAGACATTAAAAAATATGTTTTTATTTCCTGTCATAATGCTAAATAAAAATATGTACCTTACATTTTAGTCAAAAACATTTCTATGAATCAAACAATTGCAAAGGAAAATTAATGCCAGGACAGACTTGGTGAAAAGGAAATTAGAGATGTATTCAAACAATGAGATATGTCTCTCAAAATAAATTCAAACCAAATGGCAGTCTATGACAATATAAAGAAATCCAGCGCACGGTTGTGCTTTGGTACTAAGCTTGTCTCCTAAATCACTCCTCAGGAAATGGCATCTAGTGGGCACAGAGAAGGCACCTCAATGATTTTACTCTGAGGGTTGACTTTGAGAGGGATGGTCTTGCGTTTGGGAGGGGTAGTCTTGGGTATGGGAGGGGTAAATTGGGTTTTGGAAGTGGTGGCTTTGTGTTTGAGAGGGGTTGGTTGGGGTTTGGAAGGTGTCAAGGCAAAGGCAAAAAGCACATCTTCACAGAAAATACAGGTAGGATGGTCAGCAGGGAGTTGAGTTTGTGAGGTAGAGAGAGTGGCATTGGATGATGTACGTGTGTCTGTTGAGGTTGCTGGTGCCTGTATGTTTGGTGTATGTGGTGTAGGTTTGGGTGTTTGTTTCTTCCTATGTGTATGTTTTTAGGGTGAGTCTGGGTGTTTATGTTTTGTGGGTATGGTTTTTAGTGTATGTGTGTTTGTGGATGGGTGTGCTGTTGAGCTACTGGGTGAGGTTGTGGTGCATGTGGATGTGGTGGTGCATGTGGTTGTGGTGGTGGGGGGTGTCTATGAGTGTGCCGGTGGTGGTGCATGTGGGTGCTGGTGGGGGTGTATGTAGGTGTGTTGGGGCATCTGTGGCTGTGCTGGGGTTGCTGGTGTTGGTGGTGTATGTGGGTGTGGTGTTGGGGGGTATCTGTGGGTGTGCTGATAGTGGTAGCGGTGGTGGGTGTGGGTATTGGTGTGGTATCTGTATGTTGTTTGTATGTATGATTTTGTTTTTTGGTGTGTTTGTATTTATGTGTAGGTGTGCTGCTTGTGTGTGTTGGAGTGGGTGCGTGCAAAGTTGTGAGTGAGCTTGGTACAGGGCTGGGAATAGGGAATAGGGCTGGGGAAGGGGAGGGAGGTGAGGCACAAGGTTTGGATGGTTGGGAGGCTGCGGTCAGTTAGGAGGCTAGACATTGAAAAGACCTCTGTAGGCCAGACATGGCACTGTGAATGCCTTCCAGGTATGCTACCATTTGAGATGTTTTCATAGGAGGTCAATAGCCTCCTTCCTCAGTGCAGCGAGGGGACAGGGGCAGGGAGTAAGGTGCCTATAGCGACGGAAAACGCCACACCTTTTAGGGGTGCAGGTTTGGCCAACTTGGGGGGAGCAAGAGAGAGGGTAGAGATGGTTCTCTGGGTGGTGGACAAGGATGCAGTTGGTAGAGTTCCTGTCAGGTCCAACACCACTAGGGACTGCTCGCTTTTGGAGGCCTCTGAATATGATAATGTTTAGATTTTGGCCTTTGTTGCAGTCCCCTCACCCTCCGTGCCACTGGGTCCCTCGTTGTCAGTGGTCTCAGCACTCAAACTACAGTGGCCAGCTGCTTCCCCGCCTACGTGGCCAATGTCCCCTTCACCTGCTGCTGAAGATGCTATAAAGACATGTACAATAGTTTAATTGTATCTGTGTAAACAGAACTGATCATGAAGTGTTATCACAATACATTTTCCAAGTTTTCATATTTCACCTGCTTTAAGGCCCTCAAACTTTGGTCCTACATTTTCATAAGCACATGCATGTAGGCAACATTTTTAGAAACCATTTGGTCACAGTTTTGTTATTACTCATGACAGCTCCTATATCATGTATGATCTTGTCTTTTATCCATTTTAAATTCTCTCCAGGAACTGTTTAACACCTCTCAGCGGTTGGGCTTTGTTGTTTAGACTAGTGAACTTATGTCACCAAAAGGATATCAACCAAAAATACCTTTGTACAGTGTGTTTACAAGCCCAAAAATTCCGGATTATTTTCATTCACAAAAAGTAAATTATATATCAATGTTTGTCAACACATAGTGCAATGTTGTACCACTATTTGTATAAACTGAAAGGAAATTTCCTTTGCTTGGGCATTTGACAATGGTAACACTTACTTGAAGTAACTAAAGTTTTTTTCAAATGTAAAAAATATTATATGGATTCAGTACTGAAGTAGCTTATCAGTGCATCACACACTATGTAGATACCTATGTTGTTGAAGAAATTATGAAAAATATTGTTTGGTGGACTGACAAATGACTTTTACAGTACAAGTATATACATAGGCCTTGATACATTTCTAAACCACTTCTGTATAGAGCAAAAAACATTTTCACATTTGACTCCTAAATATCTCTAGTTATTTGAACTTTGTTTTTATCATTGTGAAATTGTTTAACAACATATGCTGACTTTCACTTTAGCAAAAAATTGGTTAAACATCACAGTAAATATTACATACACTGATTCATATATACATTTCACATCAAATATTCAAATGTAATTCACAATATGCAACATATTACACCCTGATGCATTCCTACATTTGCCAAATGAGTCATGATGTAGGCCTTATTTTGAGTTTTCCAGTTGGGATGCTCCAACATATATGTGATGGAACATTCCATCTGCAAAAGCCCCTTTAGGTATACACTTTTTCTCCATCATTGATTTATCATCTGGACAGAACAAGGAACATTAAAAAATGGTTTTGGACATGTGTTACTCTGTCACCAATGTGTACAAATTCCTGTTTGTGTGGTTCCAAAAAGTGTATGCCTCTCACAAATATTTTCCAAAAAGACTGGCTTACATGCACACTTGTGATGGAGTAAGACATCATGCAAATCTGTCACTTTTAACATTAATGGAATAGTATTTTGTAATCAAAACACATTTCGGATATGTTTTGAACCTAAAATGTAGCCGTTTAATCTGATGTTACTAGACATTTTGGCTCACTTGCTCACTATTGTTTGTGTATAAAACGTACTTATCAATGTGATGTTTGGAACATCCTCTGTATCATAAGTGCATTTTATGGCATGTCAAATGTAATAGGACTACTCTTATATCATTCACAATAGTGAAGGAGCATCACACCTGACACAACAAAGACTAGTGGCCTGTTTGGTACAACTGTCCCTTATAACATAAAACAACTTGATGTAGATTTTGTGTTTTAGGCAGGCATGTTTCTACTGTAAGGAGGCCTTTGGTAGTGAACAGAAATCAGCTGGTATCCTTTTCCACAAATTCATGTACAAAACACATCATCATACACCTTGTGCAAAACTTACACCTTCAAGAACTCCTCTTCTGTGTTGGACATGTCTCAACCTTAATGTTGATGGTAAAATTAGTTGCTGTAACAAAAATTGATGATATAACATGTTCAACTCACACTAGAACTTACCCCCTTGATGCTGCTGTTGGGCTCTCAACTGCCCATCAAGGTCTGGATAGGCCACTGCAAGTATGTGGGCAATTAGGGGGTCGGGGTATGGCACACACGCTTCCCACATTGGGAGGACTTGCCGAGCTGGTCTGCTGATGACTTTTTGGTCCAGCGCCGTGGATCCTCCCATCTCTTGCAATAGTGAATGTTGCACTGGTTATAGACCCCCAGGGTCCGCACCTTCTTGGCGATGGCCTACCATATCTCCTTTTTTTGATGGGCTTTGACCTGTATGGAAACGAGAAATGTAAGAAAAAATAATTGCTTTTTTGACTTGTTGTTTGTCTGTATTGATGTAAAACAATTTTACTACACCAATCACAAGCTTCTTCTCATTATTGAATATCATTGTGAAATACTGAAGGCTAAACAACTTGCGCATTAGAACCAGACACTTCCATGCCCAGCTAGATTGACTTGAAACCTAATGTCCATAGAGCCAGATACTATGGCTTGAGCTAAATACTAAGACTAAAGGCACTAAGAAAGGTCTGCCATGTGTGTCAATGAGACAATGCTCTTTGGGGATGTATGAACATGTATGCATATGAAGGGGATATATTTGTATGAGTGACTGAGAGACTGTGAAATGTAAACTGTTTGTGTAATTAATAACTCTCAGTTTAATTTTTCTTCCATTTAAAAGCATTTTGAAGAATAATTTTGTTCATAATTCCAAATTTGATTTGACAAGGAATTTTTTCAAAGAGTTCAATACCTCAGTGCTTCAGTTGTTCATCTCTGTGAGTCAGCCCTAGCCTGGCCCACAAATCCGACAGAGCACTGCTCATTGTTAGGCCCTGCTGTCTGCAGTCTGATGTTCCTGATGTCACCTGAACACAGCCTTCCCTTAACTTTGAGATGAAAATATGACTGTATGTTCATTTGAAAAATAACTCAAGGCTGTGAGCTACTTTGAAGGTGTCTGGGAGTTACTGGTAGCTCCCAGATGACTGGTTGGAGACACCTGATCTAGGCTGAGTGATATGTGGGATAATATACATAGCAAACATCATAATAATTTGGTATGTAAAAAGTTATATCTGTGTAAAGTAGGAACTAAGAAATAATGTGTTTTTTATTTTTACATGATGTGCAATGTCTACATTTCACATGAAAATCATACATATATATAGATATATCTCAAAATACACACCAAATAAAATGCAGCGCTCCAAACACAACACATTATAATATTGTAGTTTTCTCTAATTATAATGTGCTTAAAAATTCACACCATCATTGTTTTCTGTAATGTAAAAAATAAATGACATTTTACTTCAATAACTACACTTCTCTCAGGAACTGAAATGGACATTCTTGCCTGTGTATTAATAAAAACAGTTAGTCAGATTTACAAATACAATTTAAACATTTACCTGTTCATCTGGTGAGCCATAGAGCTGGCTGTACAGGGACAGAACCTCAGCTGCCAGCACCTCCAGCTCCTTTGGCGAGAAGGCTGGGGCCCTGTCACCTGCTCTTCCTGGCATCACGACTCTTTGAGGTCTGATACAGCATTTGTGCCAGGAGCGTGAGAAATGTGTCCACCGAAAATTGATGAGGCCAAATGCCAAGAGAGGCTGCTGTAGTAAGGGTGATTGCACTAAAAAGTGTCTGAGCCCGATAGTGAGTAACACGGCAACCCCGTATGCCTGGACCACTGTGGCCAAGTTTTCACATTGTGACACAGATTACAGGATTACTGCTTTGACTGCTTTCACGAGGATCCCAGGATGCCGCCGAAGAAGTCGTAGCCTCGCCGTAGCTGGACAATCTCCCCCTTCCCAGTTAGGGGAAGAGTGACTTACCTCGTGTTGGCCAAGGAGGAGCAGCTCTGATCCCTGGATGAGCCGGCAGTGCTGCTCGGAGGAGAGAGCCTGTGCCAGCTGGGTGCTGCCACATGAACTGTGCCCGGCCTGTCGTCAGCCAATAGGGACTGTACTCCAAAATGCCCATGGAGAGGGCATTTGCTGCACTGCTGAACACTTGCATACTGCTGGTGCGGGTAAGACCAGAACTGAGCCTGTGGGGACCCATGGGAACTGACTGCTAATGGTACTGCAGCACCATAGATACTTTTGACTAATAACTAAGGAGTCAAAGGGGGATGCCACCACCAGTGAATGGGGAATAACCCTAAACACAATAGAAGGTACAGGGTGGGACAGGGATTTGCCTGCCAACTACCAAAAGCCCCGACCTCAAGGCAGTGTGTTATTATGTATGAATATCGATATTCCTTTGAATGTATAGAGTTAGAAATAAAATACTTCTTTTTCTTAAAAAAATAAGTAATGGACTGGATATCGATTTATTGTTCTTACTGTGTGCACTTTCAGTTATGAGTCATGTTCCCTCCCCCACCTCGAGTTAGTCTTTGACTACTTGTCCATAGCTACTACTAAGAGTCAAATGCAGAAGGGTACTTGGCCCAATTGCTTAGGATCCATAATAGGTTCGGGCCATGGGACATCATCAGTAAAATTCCTCAACCACCACGATTGGGTCTGGTAGCCCCTGTGTACCTAGTGGCCCTCTGAAAGGGGTTCTGGCATACATATATCCAATACATTGGGAGGCAATACAGAAGACTTCAAGTAAGTTTTATTGTTACTTCATAAAACTAGTACCCTTTTACAAGGCACCATCTTTACACAGTTATTTAGATCAAAAGGCATATTACTGACAGAATAAAATGGCTAGAGGTCATGTGTGTCTGTGGTTCCTTGAACAGCCACCACAAATAAACCACAGCACAGGTACCACTGTATTATGTTATTTTATGTTATATTGATTTGTATTGTGCAACTTATCACCCATGAGGGTATCCAGGTGCTGGAGCAGGAGCGTAGGCCGGTTGGACCTCCTAGTTGAATAGCTAGGTCTCTAGTTTTTTCTAAACATTGAGTAGCAAAGGGGCTGTCCTGATGTGTTGAGGAAGTTCATTCCAGGTCTTGTTGGTGACGTAGGAAAAGGAGTGCCCTCCTGACTTGTTCTACGGATGAGGGGACCCATGCTAGGATGAGAGAGGCTGATTATGGCTGTCTGGATGGATGGTAGAGTTGAAGCTGGTTGTTGAGGTACACTGGTCTGGTGTTGTGAAGGGCTTTGTAGGGGTGGACGAGCAGTTTGAATTGGCACAGCTTCTGTATTGGTAGCCAGTGTATTTCTGTGAGTCAGGGCGTGATGTGGGTGCTCCTGGGGACATCTAGGATGAGTCTGGTGGTGGTGTTTTGGATGGTCTGGAGCCTTTGCATGAGCTGGTTGGAGTTGCTGATGTAGATCGCGTTGGCGTAGTCAAGTCTGCTGGTTATGAGGGTCTGGGTGACAGTGTGTCTTATGTACCTGGGGAGCCATCTGATGAAGCACTCTGAGGATGAGGCAGCAGGATGCGGTCACAGCATTAAACTAGTCAGTTTGTTGTCGAGTATGATACTGTGGTTTCCGACATGATCTGTGGGGGTGGGTCCTAGTTCGGCAGGTCACCAGGATGAGTCCCATGGGGAGCTTTAGTTTCTGAAGATCAGGATCTCTGTTATGTCTGTGTTGAGTTTTAGGCAGTTCTCCCTCATCCAGTTGGCCACGTTGGTCATGTGGGAGGTGAAGTTAGTCCTGATGGTGTTGTTCTCGTCTGTGATGAAATGTGTGTCATTGACGTAGGAGACAAATGTTGAAATATGATGCAGGAAAGGGGTGCCATGTACAAGTTGAAAAGGGTAGGTCGGAGGGAGGATCATTGGGGGACTCCTCATATGAGCTTCTAGTGTTTGGAGGTGTATGGGGGAGTCTGACTCGTTGAGGTCTGTCGGAGAGGAAGGAGGTGATCAATGTCAGGGCAGGCCCTTGATGTCCTGAGTCACTGAGTCTAGTGATGAGAATGCTATGGGAGACGGTGTTGAAGTCCACTGAGCGGTCGAGGAGGATGAGCGCGGTGGTTTCACCTCTTCCCATGATGGACCGGATATCATCTGTTGCTGCCAGGAGGACAGTTTCCATGCTGCAGAACACAGACCAAGTGATTTCCAGGAGGTGGTGCTGTTATAAGTGGGAGGAGAGTTACCTGTTGATTTCTTTTTCCACAAATTTAGATGACATTTAAAGGAGTGAGATGTGTTTGTAGTTGCTGAGTTCTCTGAGGTCTGCAGAGGGTTTATTCAGGAGAGCTGTGACTTATGGAAGAAAGAGTGCAAGGAGAGTGAAAGAGTGAGTGAGAGCAAGAGGGCAGCAGAGGGAGAGAGGTGTAGCACAACGAGGGAGGGACTCGAGGCAGACAGCCAGGTCGAAAAGGTCTTTATACTAGTCAGAGGATCACTCCAAGTATGTGAGAACTGGGGCCTAGGCACAGTGCTACATCAGAATGTTTTTGCAATTCCTCAAAAGCATCTGTATGGGATTTGCCAATCATTGCTCACAGAATAAGGGTTTGCAACATTTTTGGACAGCAAATTCCACTTACATTTGGTGGTAAGTCTGCTGGCATAGATAATTTTTTATTGGGTAGCAGCAGAGTTTCCTGTGGGAATAGGATGTTCTAAGGGATGAAGCAGGATGGCGGTCCACCTAAATCCTTGGAATACCCTCAAAGTCAGAACTTTGTGGCTATTCCCAAGCATTATGCTTGGACATATCCAACCTGTAAATAGATGTAAATTTATTCGAATAAAAATAATGATACATGGATTTTCATGGTGGAAAATAGCACTAGCCATATTTCATAGGATTGTCAGAAGTGCATGTTTCCCTGCTTGAAAAAATATGTTTCAGTTTAAGAAAAACATTAAAATGAGTTAAATGTATATTTCTGCAACACGTGCTTCTGTGAGTGCGATGCCCTGTAGACAATCTTCAAGAGTAAGTGGAGCTCATTAGCGGTATGCCTGGAAATGCATGGTTTTGCACAGATTCCGGTCCATACTACTGGGACGTTTGTGAGTACCAAAACAGAACTCTTTACAAGTCGTAAACGGAAACCTATAATGTACTGAAGTTCGTCCTTTGAATGGCTCTTTTGTAAATAGACAGCATTAGAGACTTTGAGAATGCTGCTATCTTTTTGAAGTCCTTGAGGTAGTTTCAGCCACCCCAATTGCAAACGTTTTATGGGTGGTTCAAGAAAGAAATTGATCTCTGAATCCTGTCACTGTTAAGAACATCATTTAGAGTTAGCCACCTCTTCAATGGATATTTTTCTAACTAAACTGCTCCCACTCACATATATAGATATATATTTAACCACGTAACCTATTTCTGTAATGTCAGCATTCACCTCTTGTAGAAAGTCTTGCAATTCTTCTTTGCGTAAAAAAATAACACTTCAGTCTAAGTGGACCACTCTCAGCGGTAAGAATATGCCCAGACTTGGGCTCGAGTTTGATTTGATATGAGGATTCAAGCTCCTACTTATCAATACTGATCCATCATGGCAAAGTTTATCAGAAGTTGGTTGCGTTTCCCTTCAGAATCAGTGGAATTCTCCATTTTGGTGTTGGGTTAAGACCGATTTGTTCAAGGGTCGTTATGGAAGGTAGTGATCCAGAGGATTGTATGATTAAACCACTACCTCCTTAATCACGAGTGCCTAAACCATGAATTCTAAACAACGACCCAATCTAAACCACTAAGTAAAGAACCACGACATACTGAACCACGAATTCCCCCCACCCCTAAATACTAACTCATTCCCCTCCTACCCCATTAAAACTAACTCGATTCTCCCCAACCCCCTAAAAACTAACTCTATTCTCCCCAACCCCCTAAAAACTAACTCGATCCTCTCCCCCCTAAAAACTAACATGATCCCCTCCCACCCCTAAAAACTAACTCGATTCTCCCCAACCCCCTTAAAACCTAACACGATCCCCTCCCACCCCTAAAAACTAACACAATCCCTCCAAGCACCTAAAAACTAACCTGAACCCCCCCACCCCCTAAATACTATCTCGATCCCCTCCCACCCCCTAAAAACGTACACGATCCCTCCAAGCCAATAAAAACTAACCGGAACCCCCCCACCCCCTAAAAACTAACACAATCCCTCCAAGCACCTAAAAACTAACCTGAACCCCCCCACCCCCTAAATACTATCTCGATCCCCTCCCACCCCTAAAACGTACACAATCCCTCCAAGCCAATAAAAACTAACCCGAACCCCCCACCCCTAAAAACTAACTCAATCCCCTCCCACCCCCTTAAAACTTACACAAAGCCTCCAAGCCCCTATAAAATAACACGAACCCCCCACCTCCTTAAAACTAACTCGATTCTCCCCAACTCCCTAAAAACTAACTCGATCCCCTCCCACCCCTAAAATCTTACACAATCACTCCAAGCCCCTAAAACCAAACCCGAATCCCCCACCCCTTTAAAACTAACCCAAACCCCCACCCCTTAAAACTAACCCCAAAACCTCTTACCTGTTCCTGTCCGACGCTCCTCTGAACTCCGCCCTGCACGAACACTAGACCGTCTTAGCCTGAACCACGCACATGCGTGGTTCAGGCTAAGTCGTTGTTCGTGCAAGTCGTTGTTCGGCTTGCGTGACTCCGGAACTCGTTGCTCCGGAGTCGTTCAGGATGTTTCCCGATCCAGAGAGGATGTATAATGGTGGAATGCAATGATGCACAGTGTTACTAAAAGTATGAGTTTGATTAAGAAATTTGTGAATACCATCCAATACCCCATATTTTAAAACAAAAAGAATGTTTATTGCATGAAAAATGTGTGACTCATCTTTCATTTAATAAATGACCACTGTCTATTGCATTATTTAAATACAGTGTTTTTTTTAATTTCTCTTTTTTAATGAAGTAAAAAGAAAAAAAACATATAATAACCTAAATATTTCCAAGTGGTTGAAAAACTCACTGACATTAACATAACCTTGCAAAGAAAATGTTGCTAATAAAACTGAATTTGAGGACAATTTCCTAGAATATATCTTTCTGTTCTTGGGCTCTTAAACAGAGCGTCTTTGCCTTCTTGTCTGGTGTTTGTTTGATTTGCTTTACTGCTTGAAATTCTAATTAAACATGTCAAAGCCTGGCAATTCAAAACAGAGTATTTTATGTCTGATAGAGGCTTTTTAAATGAACAAAGCTTGATTAAAAAGAAAAAAAGTGGACAACCTTGTCAAATAATGAAGACCCCTGTCAAATCGGAAAACTGATTACTCTGATGGCACAGAAATGAGAAAAACGATGACAAAGAAATAAACCAGACAATAAACTACCACATGGTCTTAGATAGGGCAAGGAATAAACAAGCCAGCTTCGTGAGTGTGATTTATATGGTATGCTTTGAAATGTGTGACAATCTAACAGTATTTCCGGGGAAAAAACAATCATAGCACAGCTATTACTTATTCGATACCCATGATGATCTACGTAGTGAAGGACGAAGGAACACTGGGGCATATTAGCAAGACCGGCGATAATGGGCTTGCTAATATGCGTTATGGAATTCCAATAAAACGGCGATAATGGGCTTGCTAATATGCGTTATGGAATTCCAATAGAAGCCCAGGTTAGATGTCCTGCACATCTAACCTGTGCTTCTATTGGAATTCTATAACGCATATTAGCAAGCACATTATTGCCGTTTTAGCAGCAGTTTCCTGCCGCTAAAACGGCGATAATTTTATCGCCGGTCTTGCTAATATGCCCCACTATCTGTTAGAACATGAAACTAAGGAGCGATGTGACAAAAAAATTAAAGCCGCAGTACAACAGATTCATACTCCATGGATGCGTCGTAATTACAAAACGGCGCATCATGGCATAAGGAGGTAGCCGGCATTGTTAAAACTAACACTGTTTTGTGCACCGTGCTGTAAATAGATCTGACGCTAGTGCTACAAAAGTGATGTTGGGCTGAATTGCCTCTCCTAAATAGATGCTAGCCATCCTAGCATCACTTTTGTGTGCCTAGCGTAAATAAAAAAAAGTTTTAAAAACGCTGCTACATGAAAAGAAATTGGTACACTTACCTGAAAGTAGCCATGGAGGAGACTGCAGAGCAGAGCCCAGGACAACAACCCCAGCAACCCCAGTACCAGCCAGGATGTCTTGATAGAGTCCCAGGTGAAGAGGAAGAGGAAATGCAAGTTAACTGAGGAGGAGGATGAGATCCTGAACACTGAGGTGACGAGTACCAACAACAGCTCTTCATTAACTCCAAAATGTCATTAGAGAGGAAAAAGGCCATATGGCAGACCACTGGTGGACAAGGTCAACAGCGATGCAGAAGTAAAGAGGACAGTGAGTGACTGCAAAAAGCACTGGCGCCCCAGGAGCAGCTGGATTCCTTGGAGGAGCAGGTGTCAGCTGGCATCTCAGAGGAGTCGGTGGCAGGAGTTGTGGGACAGGACAGTGCTGGCTATGATGAACCACAACATCAACAGGGCAAATTGCAACAAGGGGCAATAGGGGTAAGTAGGTCATTTCATGCAGTGCAGGCAGCTATGTTTCAACACTCCATGGCACTGCATGCTGGCCAAATGGTAGTATGCTGACTCATCTATTGTTCAACATAACATAAATGGAAGTCTCATTGCCCAGTTACACTTTGCACAACTCAGTCCAGCTCTGTCACCTTTAACCCATCCATGTGTGAGGTGCAGCACCAGTCCACTTTCAACTTTCTCTGCATACTGGCACTTGCAGTTGAATGTACAGCGTCAGTCACGAGAACTACAAGTCCCACAATACAAAGGAAAAAACATTGGGGCATATTTACAAGATAATGACACAGCACTGCACCACCATCTTGCTACACCGAGCTGCATCATTTGGAAAGTGCAGGGATGCGTCATGTTTACAACAGTACAATGCATCCCTGTGCTTTCCTCTGCACTGGTGTACAATAGATTGCCCAGCGCCAATGCAGGCACCCTTGCAGCATGGTGCCAGGGTGCTTGTGTTTGCGCTAGGCAGCGGCTTCGCACTGCATCATATTCTTGTAAATATGCCCCTCTGTCACACCTGGCCCAAGGCACACTAAGCTAGCCTGCAGATCCATGGCATGGAATGAGTCTGTCAGAGGAGAAACAACCCACTTGAGGCAGGGGCATTTGTGGGCCATGTGAAGTATCTACATATAGGGACATTCCAAGAGCCACGTCCATGGTAGCCTAGGTTAAACTACATTGCACACAGCTCTATTCGCATGCAGGGTCAGAGAACACAGGTTTCAGCAGCCATGGTAGGGACCACCTGAACTCCTCTCATCTACTACATTCGACTGGGTGCGGGGGTGAATGCAAGTGATGTACACCAGAGGACTATGTGTGGTAAAACATATGATGGTGTGTGGCCCTGGTGGGCTCCTGCTAGTGCATGGGTCTGATTAAAATGATGTGTGACACTCTGCAAATAACCAACACTGGTCATGATGAAATTGGGTGAATGTCAGTGATCGTAATCTAAATAGTATGACAGGGCCCATCCCCTCTAGATAGGCACGCAGTGATATGTGAACAATGCTGAGATCCAGCCATCTGAAAGGTAAATACAGTGCAATACTCTGCAATTTGCAATCAATATCAATGTGAAACAGGTGTCCTACAGTCAATGAGGAAGTGAAAATGATGTCTATGGAACCTTGATTACTAATGTCAACATCTAGCAGGAATCACCAATAGCATTTCTCCAGCAAATTGCAGAGAATGAACCCTCACTTCCTGGCCAGCAGGCTGTCCCGTACCTCATCGATGATGTGGATGAAAACTAGCAAACCTTCGATCAGGTCACACTCCAAGAAATCCTTGACTCCATCGAGAAACCATCTCTGGACGGGGAGGGGGGTCTCTACATGATCTGCATACCAAACACCAGACACCATCTGCCAGCCCATCCAGAGTTCTAGACTCCAAGGAGCCACAAATACTTTTCCAACGTACTGCCATAGAAGTTCAGCAGAAGATGGTAGACCAGGTGCGGGCAGGGATGGAGACCGTGGTGGCCACCCTAGAGGGAGTCCGTGGGTGCCTCAGTCCAAATAGGGACAGCACTGCAGCTGTAAGAGGCACCTGCTCTCTGGTCCATGGCCTCCAGCAGTCCCTGGCTGACATTGCAGGTGTCATGAGGCAGAGGCATGAGCAAATCACCTGCCAAAGTGGCACCAGCAAGGTTGGCAAACAGCTGGGGGCAAAAAGAACCATCAGGGCTCCCACTTTGCTACCATGGCTGCCTACCAATGCGACATTGCTGCTGTGTTGAAAAACCAGCAGATCCTCCTTGCTGCTGTGCTGACTCATACATTGGCACAGATAAATGCTTCTGTAGACTTGGGATCCACATCTTCAGCCCTGATGTATGTGTGCCTCCCTCGGCTCCCGCAACTACAACACCCCCCTCATGGAAGCCACCAAATACATCAGAGTAGGAAGATGTGGTCTGCACCTTTTTCTCATGCAAAAGTGTCCGGTAGCATTTATCTGTGCCACATACCCAGTTTCTCCTTTGCCCTGTGCTTGTGAACATGCCAGTGAAAATCAGCTGGCACTGTCCTCAATTTGCTTTCCCCCTGTTGACCTCAACCATTTGTGGCCTGTCAATGTAGCCTATCCTTCCTAATGTCAATGTGGTCATCCTCCTCACTGAAGCACTCCTCTCCTCCACATGTCCTATGACATGTTCCCCCCATGAACTCTGTCTGGACATCCACTGGCTCAAAACATCTTTTGGGTTTGTTGTCCTATGAACTGTCCATGTGAGCCACATAAGTATCAGCACATGTAAATAAATGCACTTAGTACTGCCGGTGTGTTGTCTGTCTGTTGGAATCTAGACCAAGTTGAACATTGTGCATTCTGTAAGGCAAAAACACCAACTACTTGCCAAAGGGACATGTGTTGTTTGGAGTCAGGGACAATGATAGACAGTGAGAGTGAAACATATTTGCTTAACCCTATGTGTGTGTTGACTAGCTAGAGGTTACTCAAGGTTGCAAGCATGAAGTGCAACAGGTATCATGCAGTCAATGTTAATGGTAAATTAAGTCACACAACAGGTGGCAGGTGGCAGGTCTACCCATGGTTACTAGCAAGAAAACAACATTGGACTGACAAGCAAATGATGCAAGTGTGCGTGTGTACGGGGCAGGCATCAGTGTGTGAGTAAAAAAAGCTTGAATTTGGGAGAATGTTTTGACCATAACATACCTCCAATGCATGTTCCATTATGTACCCACACAGAGAAATCGTATGTGAATACATCTGTTGAACAGTGTATCCATTCACATCATGATTGCCACATACACTGCTCAACGATGTCTCCAGATAGATTATTTAAATTCATGGCCAACCTGACAGCTATCTTTCCATAGGCAAATCACCTACTCACACATGTTGCCAATCACTTCAAGCAAAGACAAATGCATGTACATAACATTACCTGAGCATACATGCTAACTCCCACACAGTAAATCATGATGTAGACGTATATGTAGCAAACAATGACATTTAATGTCAACTGAAAACGTAATATGACTAAAAAACCTAATCTACACTAACTAAATAACTTAACCTACTACCATATCCTACATACTATCCAAAACTGCCTTAACATAGCCTAGCTTACTCTACACATACAGCATGACATGATAAACATCAAGTCCCACCCCCCCTTAATACACATCTACATACAAGGACAACAGAAAACACACCTAAACATCAAGTAACTACACATATCATCCTACACAATGATATATATATATATATCCTCATGAGCTGCCTGAGTTTTACCGCCGCGGCTCCTAAACAGAGGGCGCGTCGTCGTACCGGCCCACTCAAGCAAGGTCCACTAACAATCTCCATTAATCTCGTTACGACAAGGATGACAACGTCGTGTACAGGTGCAAAAAATGGTTTATTCGCCTGCTACTATTGGACGCGTTTCACCTGTCCTGCAGGCTTGCTCACCAGCACTGAAGTAAAGTTTTACAATTACTTTTGAACACATTTTTTGTTGCGTGTCACGTGAAAACTACCATGTGATTATAACTGAAGACAGACTAGTAGTTTTTCTTTCACTATTCAAATCCATTATTAAATCACAGTGATTTAAATCCATTAATATGCTGATAACTAGTACACGATGTGCAGTAATTATTAATGCATTTTAAACAATATTATATTGAAGCAATTATGGATATAATATCCAACGATTACCCATCATACAAGGCTGCAGTACTCTAGAATAGACTGCTCCCTTTGCATCTTAAACCGGCTTGTAATATCCCCGGTATTAAAGTTGGAATTCAGCCCCAGTTGGCATTTTATGACATACAATTTTAACAATGTACTAACACAATCTAGCCCAAGTGGGCGTACTTATCAGCATAAATTCATTTTATTAAAAAACAGCTGTCTCAAAAGTGCAAAGTGCAAGATGTGATAACTAAACAACACAATTAATATTTAAAATCATAAGTTGGGTTTGAGAGGAGGTTACTTATTGGTATAGAGTCTTCATAGATGAGTATGGAAGTCTTCTTCCATATTCAATCCTGCTGGAATTTTTGTGTCGAGTTCAATAATGTAACATGACTCTAATTTCCTTAATTGTTTCTCCCTATTGCCTCCTCTGGCATTAAGTGGAACTGCATCGATTACAAAATAGGTTAAACCCTTTTTGTTTTTATTATGGGAACGTTCAAAATGGCGTGCAACTGGATAGGATTTGTCGCCATTTTTAATAGCCCTCAAGTGTTGTAACATACGCTTGTGAATGGGTAGAATTGTGCTGCCCACGTACCTCAGGCCACAATGGGCACTGAAGCACGTAGACAGCAAACTCCGTTTTGCAAGTAAATTCACCTTTTATTTTCTTTAGTTTTGTCGATAAGCCTGACGTGTAGGATGTAGTGTTTTTCCCGTGAAGGCAGGCTTTGCACTTAGTGCATTTTAAGAAACCCTGTTTCCTACTCAACCAAGATGTACTTGTGTTTCTTTGTCTACCTGCTTTCAACATGTTACTGACAAGTGATTGTTTAAGGGATTTGGCACGTCTGTATGTTATCTGCGGTTTACGCAGAACCATTTTGCCTAAAATGGGATTATTATGTATAATGTGCCAGTGTTTGCTCAAGATGTTTCTCAAATTGGCCTCCTGTGTACTATATGTTGTAATCATTCTGCAATGATCTTTGCCCTTTTCTTCTAGTTTTTCTTTGGTATTACTTTTATTGAAAATAATTTCTTCCCTCGATTTTTTGTTTGCTTTAAAAACTGCTGATCTGATACACTCATCTGAATAACCTCTCGTCTTAAAGCGGGTTTTCAGACACGTCAACTCTTTGTTCATCTCTTCCTGATTACTGCAATTCCTCATGGTTCTTAAGCATTCCCCATAGGGGATGCTTCTAATCAGGTTCCTAGGGTGGAAGCTTGTTGCGTGAAGCATCGTGTTACCAGCTGTTGGCTTTCTATACAGCTTAGTTTCCAGTATTCCATCATTGATATAGACAGGCAGATCTAAAATTTCACGCTTGTGTCACGGATGTTATATGTGAACTTGATGTTAAGGTTATTGACCTAGAGCTTCTTAATAAAATCTTTTGCTTCCCTTTCTGAGCCTTTCCATACCACAAAAAGGTAGTCAATGAAGTGACTCCAGTGCATTATGTGATCTTGCCATTCTTTTTGATACACTGTCCGGACCACCTGCTCCTCCCACCAGCCCATATGCAGATTTGCATAGCTGGGGGCGAAGCAGGTGCCCATCGCTGTACTGCATGTTTGGTGGAAGAGTTCTTCATTGAAGAGGAAGTAATTGCTGGTAAGGCAAGCTTTTGTCATTTGTAGTAACATCTGCGTGTGTGACAAGAGTTTTAATGGTCTACCACCCAGAAAATATTTAATTGCATTTAGGCCATCATCATGTTTACTGCTCGTATAGAGCGTGGTCACATCTATTGTGATGAGTAAGAAATCTGATTCCCAAGGGAGATCATAAATCCTTCTGAGGAAGTCCCCCGTATCCTGTATATAGGATGGGAGAGTCTTCACCAGTTTACACAAGAAAGAATCCACATATTTTGATGTATTTTCCAGAGTGCTCCCAATAGCTGATATTATGGGGTGCCCTGGAGGATTTACCAGATCTTTGTGAACCTTGGGTATTAAATATAGCACAGGTGTTACCGGGCAACTGATTTTTAAAAACATGAACTCATCGTGACTGATCAAATTCTGTTCATACCATTTTTGTAGCTCTGTGTTATAAAGACTGTGGGCTGATAACATGATATCTTTAGTAATTCTAACATACTTAGATTTATTGTTAAGTTGTTTATAGGCTTCAGCTAGATATTTGCCCTTTTCCCATAAAACAACATTGCCACCTTTGTCCGTATTGCTCACAATACAATCATTATTCAATGCTAATTTATTAACTAGAGCATTGTAATCCTTTTGCTTTTGGGATATTACAGTTTTCTTTTCACTAGTCTGTTTATACAAATTTTTCAATTCGTTAACCACTAGTTCACTGTAGATATCAGTAGCATCTCTTGTTGACATTGGTACAAAACGTGAGTTCGGTCTAAAGCTGGTTGGTGCCTCGCCTGCTATTTCCATGTTTTGCTCTTGTGCTAGAGTTATAGCATATACAATATAGTTTTGGGACTCCATTCCAGCACTTGCGGTGGTATCTTGAGTCAAACTTTCAATTTCAAGTTCTCTTAGCTCAAGCATTAAATTCATTTTTATTTTTTTTATGTATTTATTTATTTATAAAGTTTTATATAGCGCGAACCAGATCCCGAAGGATATCAGAGCGCTTTACAGTTATTTTGAGTCTTAAATAGCGCTGGCTGGACCCGAAGGTATCAGAGTGCTTTACATAAGGAACAGCTTATTGCAAGTTACACAAATATTCACATTAATTACAGAACGATTACATATTCAAAACAGGAGTATTTATCGAACAAGAAATCAGGATCCAGAAAGAGGCCAGGGAGAGCTGGGAGTCCAAAGGAAGGAGTAAGCAGTGGAGAAAGAGACAAGACATATGTCCAAAGTCCGGCTGGGTAGGTGACGGCCATAGCGTAGTGCCAGAGCCAGTCTCCCCTATAGCTGAGCGAAGCAGCTCCACCGGGCATCGGTCATACAGTTCGGACTCCGCAGGCTAAAAGAGAGGATCAGAGTGGGTCCAAAAGACTTGAGACCAGAGACATATGTCCAAAGTCCGGCCGGGTAGGTGATGGCCAAAGCGTGGTGCCAGAGCCAGTCTCCCCTATAGCTGAGCGAAGCAGCTCCACCGGGAATCGTCATACAGTTCGGACTCCGCCAGATAAAAGAGAGGATCAGGGTAGGTCCGAAAGTCTTGAGTCCAGAGACGGGCGAGTGGAGATAGCAGGGGTGGCAAGATAGGGAAGGGAGTGACAGAGAGACTAAGGAAGGTCTGTCCAAGGACCGGCTGGGTAGGTGACGGCCGAGGGGAAGACCACGACCCATCTCCTCTTTAGCTATCCAGTAGCTCCACCGGGCATCAGCCAGAAAGCTAGGTCTCCACTGTCGGAGGAGAGAACGACAAGGTCTACGTTCTGACGGATTATCATGATGGGGGATAGGTTTAAGGTCAGGTCAAAGTTCAGTTTATGTCCCAGAGTAGTAACACAACGTGGTAGGGACTACAGTGGGAGCCGTCTTGGGGTCAGGCAAGGGAATTCTGACATTGGTGTTACATTCCACCGGTCCCAATGATATCTTTCGCTCAAAGGAGGGTGTTTGCTGAGCAATGGGGCAGCTAGAGACCAGAGCTAGAGACCGCTCGCCTCCCGAGGAGTAGGAGAGTATAGCTGTATTATAGTAGTAAGTGGGAGAAACGGCCGCCATTTTGGGATCAGGCGGGGCTCCTCCTATATCCCTCTTGCTCTTCTCTTGAAGAAAAATAAGCCTCAGCAAAAAATGAGGACGAGACTTGAGGCGCTGTTCGTTAAAAGGTAGGTGGATGGCAGGGAATCAGCGGGATATTAAAATGCTAATGGTCCCGGCCACGGGAGCTTCTTATCCAGCTTCAGTTCGGCGGCCATCTTGGTACAGTCTGCCTTAGTGCTGAGGGTCCATGATGTTCAATGGACCAAATCGATGTCTGGCGTGCAAGCCTGAGGGCGAAGATGCATGGAATCAGCAGTACCTGCTGTTTTGGGCCACCAGTGGATGTTGGATCAGTGGCGATCCTCCGCTCAGTACTGCCTCGCGATATTGAAGTGAGGCAGTGATAGCTTCCATTAAGGGGTCAGGCAGCCCGGACCGGCATCCCGCGCCTGTCCGCGACAGCCGCCATTATGAAGTCAGACAGCCTGGGTCCGGCAACCCGCGTTGTTTACCGCACTTCAGTGGCAAAAACTTTCACCCCCAAAGCTTGCGGTGGTTACATCTCGGGACCCCCGGTTCTCAGTGGGGACGCCGGCATCACCGCCCGCCACGCCTCTCACCGTCAAATCGTCTGGGTGAAAGAATGGCAGGTGCAGGCTTCACTGCTGCGGTGCAGTCTCTCCGGACAGGCTGTCCGGTCTCGTAGCCCTCATCTCGTCGGGCCCGCATGCTGTCGCCTCACTGCAAGTTGGAACCGGACCTTGTGGCGGCTTTCAGGGCTCCTTCAGAGAAGAAGTGGAGTCGTTGCTTTACCGACCGCCGCCATTGAGGGAGCTTCGGCTGCTCCACTTCGCTTCAATTTGGCTGTTGGGCTTGTCGGCGATGTCTCTCCGGACCCCGAAGAGAGAGGTAATGCAGGGGGATAAGGATGGGGGTGAGATGGCAGGGTAACACAGGGATTTTCACTAGTGCTGATCCCGACCCTCAGGAGCTCAACGAGAGCCCTCCTGTCTCGACGCCATCTTGGTGGATTCATATTGTTAACTCTTAAATCACCTTGTTGTATTTCAGATGTCGCTGTTGGTGGCAGTTGCGTTTGTCTCTGGTTAACCGCAAAGTACTTTTCAATTTTAAAGTTCTTACGAATTTGAAAATGTCAATTTTTGTTTGAACATAGTCAATGCTTGCCTCAGGGCAGAAAAATAAACCCAATTGTAAAATTATTTTTTCTTTGTTGTGAGAACGATATTTGTCAAATTTACAATTGAGGATTCACTTCCCAAATCTAGTTCTTGTTCGATTTCTTCTTGTCTTTCTCTACTGAGCCTGCATTGTTTTGCGCCTATCCTCCTCTTATTCCTTTGCCTCTTCCTCTTTGTGGCCTGGGATTTACTGGTTGTATTCTTGGTCGTAGATTGAACCTTCTCTCCTGTCTTAAAAAATCAAACTCATCGATTACAGTTGGTATAGGGCCAGCTATTTGCCCACTGGGTCCTTCATCAGCATCAGTGTCTATTTCAGAGCGTTGTATGCTGCTTTGCTCTGAATAAAGGTCTTGCGTAGGTTTGTTTGTGGCTGTTAATTTTTGTCTGCGCAGAGTATCGAATTTTTTAGCAAAAGTAAAAATCTGACCCTTGTCATAATCGATTTTATCACGCAAACATTTGTGTGCTTTCCTTTCTTTAATCGATTCTTCTAGCTTGCGTAAACGCTCTTGCATTTCCGTTTTGTAATTGTTAATTGAGTCTTGATCAGGCTCTGTATGTAAGATTGATGAGATTTGATCAATTTCTTCCAAGATCTTCTGTCGATCTATGTCTGCATATTTAATCAGGATAGCCAACATTCTCCTCGAGGACTCGTGATTATTGTCAGCCCATTCACGAAGCATATTGGGGTTTGGTTCCTCATAACTTGGCGCCACCATAATTCTCAGGGTCCTTGGTACGCGTTTAACTTCGAGATTTCTTTGTAGGGACTTCGATTCCCACCATTTTGATAGTTCAGTGCGCTTGAGTTTCTCCAATCTCTTCAAACGAGTTACAACGTCGGGTGTTTTCACACTACTAGATACTGAGGCAGATGCTTTCCTGCTCATGACGCAGTCATCAAAAATTGAAAGTGCCGCTTCCTCTCGTTCCCTTACTTCTGAAGCCGACATTGCAGAATTTATGCACAAAAAAGATTTTTCTTGTAGATCAAATGTACTGCTCTGTAACCGCCAGTGTTCACAAACACAAATGATAGTGAAATTTCAACTTCAGCACTGGCTTTCCCTCTTCCCCCCAGACGCTGCACTGAACAGGCTTACCTGAATGCAATGGCGCACTCCGCGGGTCCTCCGACTCACCGGGCTGTGCCTCGCAACTCAGAGCTGATACTTTCTTGCTCCAGACACGTTGCCCCTTTCTCGATCAAGCGGGTGGGGGGGGCGGCGGCCAAACAGGTCCTCATGAGCTGCGTGAGTTTTACCGCTGTGGCTCCTAAACAGAGGGCGTGTCGTTGTACCAGACCACCCAAGCAAGGTCCACTAACAATCTCCGTTAACCTCGTTACGACAAGGATGACGACGCCGTGTACAGGTGCAAAAAATTGTTTATTTGCCGGCTACTATTGGACGTGTTTCGCCTGTCCTGCAGGCTTGCTCACCAACGCTGAAGTAAAGTTTTACATTTTTTGTTGCGTGTCACTTGAAAACTACCATGTGATTACAACTGAAGACAGACTAGTAGTATTTCTTTCACTATTCAAATCCATTATTAAATCACAGTGATTTAAATCCATTAATATGCTGATAACTAGTACACGATGTGCAGTAATTATTAATGCATTTTAAACAATAATATATTGAAGCAATTATGGATATAATATCCAACGATTACCCGTCATGGGGCTGAATTCCAACTTTAATACCGAGGATATTACAAGCCGGTTCAAGATGCAATGGGAGCAGTCTATTCTAGAGTACTGCAGCCTTGTATGATGGGTAATCGTTGGATATTATATCCATAATAATATTCCTCAGAAGGATTTATGATCTCCCTTGGGAATCAGATTTCTTACTCATCACAATCGATGTGACCACGCTCTATACGAGCATTAAACATGACGATGGCCTAAATGCAATTAAATGTTTTCTGGGTGGTAGACCTTTAAAACTCTGGTCACACACGCAGATGTTACTACAAATGACAAAAACTTGCCTTACCAGCAATTACTTCCTCTTCAATGAAGAACTCTTCCACCAAACATGGGGTACAGCGATGGGCACCTGCTTCGCCCCCAGCTATGCGAATCTGCATATCACCAGGAAGAGCAGGTGGTCCGGACAGTGTACACTGGCACATTATACATAATGATCCCATTTTAGGCAAAATGGTTCTGCGTAAACCGCAGATAACATTCAGATGTGCCAAATCCCTTAAACAATCACTTGTCAGTAACATGTTGAAAGCAGGTAAACAAAGAAACACAAGTACATCTTGGTTGAGTAGGAAACATGGTTTCTTAAAATGCACTAAGTGCAAAGCCTGCCTTCACGGGAAAAACACTACATCCTACACGTCAGGCTTATCGACAAAATTAAAGAAAATAAAAGGTGAATTTGCTTGCAAAACAGAGTTTGCTGTCTACGTGCTTCAGTGCTCATGTGGCCTGAGGTACGTGGGCAGCACAATTCTACCCGTTCACAAGCGTATATTACAACACTTGAGGGCCAGTAAAAATGGCGACAAATCCTATCCAGTTGCACGCCATTTTGAATGTTCCCATAATAAAAACGAAAAGGGTTTAACCTATTTTGTAATCGATGCAGTTCCACCTAATGCCAGAGGAGGCAATAGGGAGAAAAAATTAAGGAAATTAGAGTCATTTTACATTATTGAACTCAACACAAAAATTCCGGCAGGATTGAATATGGAAGAAGACTTCCATACTCATCTATGAAGACTCTATACCAATAGGTAACCTCCTCTCAAACCCAACTTATGATTTTAAATATTAATTTTGTTGTTTAGTTATCACATCTTGCACTTTGCACTTTTGAGACAGCTGTTTTTTAATAAAATGAATTTATGCTGATAAGTATGCCCACTTGGGCTAGATTGTGTTAGTACATTGCTAAAATTGTATGTCATAAAATGCCAACTGGGGCTGAATTCCGACTTTAATACCGGGGATATTACAAGCCGGTTTAAGATGCAAAGGGAGCAGTCTATTCTAGAGTACTGCAGCCATGCATGATGGGTAATCGTTGGATATTATATGCATAATTGCTTCAATATAATATTGTTTAAAATGCATTAATAATTACTGCACATCGTGTACTAGTTATCAGCATATTAATGGATTTAAATCACTGTGATTTAATAATGGATTTGAATAGTGAAAGAAAAACTACTAGTCTGTCTTCAGTTGTAATCACACGGTAGTTTTCACATGACACGCAACAAAAAAATGTGTTTAAAAGTCATTGTAAAACTTTACTTCAGCGTTGGTGAGCAAGACTGCAGGACAGGCGAAAAGGGTCCAATTGTAGCCAGTGAATAAACCATTTTTTGCACCTGTACACGGCGTTGTCATCCTTGTCATAACGAGGTTAACGGAGATATATATATATATTTTTTTTCACTAAAAAAACACAGGTTTCAGGGACGTTATAGAGAAATTCGGCCGTTATAGTTAGTTGAGGTAACTATAACTTGCGCTCCTGCAATGCACTGCTCATGACGTCACATATTACATCACTCATGACATGGTCAGTGACATCACTGATGACATCTCAAATGACATCACTGATTACATCACTGATTACATCATCCAGTGACTGTGTGTTTCTGTAAAGTTTAAATATGTTTTATATATATATAGGCGAAGGTGTATTGACGAATGAGTGGGTGTGTGACTGTCTGAATGGATGATTTAGTAGGTGCTTGACTGACTGTATAAGTGAGTGATTAAACATGTCTTACTGAGTGCATGGGTTAGTGACTAAACTGTGTGAATGTCTGTATCAGTCTGTCTGTTGGTGTGTAAGCGGCTGCATGGGTCGCTGAGTAGCTCCTGAGTGTTTATATGGGTTATTGATTGGTTGTCTGAGTATCTGTATGGGTGTCTGAGTGTCTGTGTGGGTGGGTGGGGGGTGTGTGACTATGCATAGATGTGTGAGTAGGTGATTCACTGGGTGTATGGGTTCAAGAGTGCATCTGTGAAGGGCTGTATGGGTGGGTGAGTGTGTGTTTGGGTGTGTTGGTGAGTGTTTAGATGTCTCAGTGGTACATGTGTGAGTAACTACATATGTGAAAGGCAGTATGTGTGAGTGTTGAAGTATATAAATGACTATATGTAAGAGTGAGTAATTGTGAGAGTGCCTGTATGGATGAGTGTGTGCTTGTGTCAGTGACTGTATAAGAGAGTAAGTATGTGTTAGTATCTGTATGAATAAGTGAGGTGGTGTGTGTATAATTGTGTAGGTGAGTAAATAGGAGCATGATTGATTCTTTGCATGACTGACTATGTATGTGAGTAACTCTATGGGTGAGTGGCAGTGTGTGAGTGTCTTTATAGGTATATGAGTGCATATGATAGTGCTGTATTGACGAGTGTCTGCATGTATGAGTGACTGTATGGGTGAATGAGTAGATGTGTGTGTAGACCTAGGAATCAGTGAGTGGGTATGTAGTAACTGGTATTGGTGTGTCTTTGGTTTCGAAAATGGTAGTCTGTATTTTAGAGTGGGTGTATCAAAGGTTATATTAGGGTGTGAGGAGGTGCATCATATTATCACGTGGATGATGTCATCAGTGATGCCATTTGAGATGCCATCAGTGATGTCATCAGTGATGTCACTGACCATGCCATGAGTGATGTAATATGTGACGTCATCAGCAGTGCATTGCGGGGGCGCGAGTTATAGTTACCTCAACTAACTATAACAGCCGTATTTATCTGGTTTTGTACGAGTGAAATGTCCAACTAACTATAGTCCCTGAAACCTGAGGTTTTTTCAGTGAATTTCAAAGGTTTTTAAAATGTTAAGTTCTAACTATAACGTCCCTGAAACCTATGGTTTTTTTCAGTGAATTTCAAAGGTTTTAAAAAAAATGCTAATTTCTAACTATAACGTCCCTGAAACCTATGGTTTTTTCAGTGAATTTCAAAGGTTTTTTAAATGTTAATTTCTAACTATAACGTCCCTGAAACCTATGGTTTTTTCTGTGAATATCAAAGGTTTTTTAAATGCTAATTTCTAACTATAATGTCCCTGAAACCTATGGTTTTTTCAGTGAATTTCAAAGGTTTTTTTTAAATGCTAATTTCTAACTAGTCCTACAGAGGTAGGACGTGCAGAAAGAGGACGAAAGGCGCAGAAAGAAGCAAGAGATATGCAGAAAGAGGCAACATAAGTCCAGAAAGACAAAGAAAGGTACAAAAAGAAGCAACAGATATGCAGAAAGAACCAACAGAGGTGCAGAAAGAGGCCTTGTTGCAAAGTCATCCTGTGCCCCCAACTTTTTGCTGACTGATACTGGTGGTAACTGACTCTGACTAGCCAGGCCCAGAGCCAGTGCTATGCTGAAAGACACTTAGAATACAGTAAAAACACCTACATACACTAGGGTACACTATGTGTTGGGTACCCGTTTGATTGGCATGACCTCCCCTGTAAAGCCCTGGTACATAATAGGGCAGGGGGATTAAAACTACCTCTAAGTCAGAGGTGCAGAAAGAGGCAAGAGAAGTGCAGAAAGAAGCAACAGAGGTGCAGAAAGAGGCATGAGAGGTGCAGAAAGAGGTAGGAGAGATGCAAAAATTGGCAAGAGAGGTACAGAAAGAGGCAGGAGGGGTGCAGAAAGAAGGAAGAGAAGTGCAGAAAGAAGCAACAGAGGTGCTGAAAGTGGCGCAAAGGGTGCAGAAAGAGGCAAGAGAAGTGCAGACAGAAGCAACAGAGGTACAGAAAGAAGCAAGAGTGGTGCAAAAACAGGCAGGAAAAGTGCAGAAAGAGGGAACAGGGGTGCAAGAAGAGGCAAAGAGGTGCCGAAAGAGGAAAGAGGGGTGCAGAAAGAGGCAAGAGGGGTACAGAAAGAAGCAAGTGAGTTGCAGAAAGAGGCAACAGAGGTGCAGAAAGATGCAAGAATAGTGCAGAAACAAGAAAGAGAAGTGCGGAAAGAGGCAAGAGAATTGCCGAAAGAAACAACAGAGGTGTAGAAAGAAGCAAGAGAAGTGCAGAAAGAGGCAAGAGAGGTGCAGAAACAAGCAAGAGAAGTGCAGAAAGAGTCAAGAGAGGTGCAAAAAGAGGCAAGAGAAGTGCAGAAAGAGGTAGGAGAGGTGCACAAAGAGGCAAGAAAGGTACAGAAAGAGGAAGGAAGAGTGCTGAAAGAAGCAGCAGAGGTATAGAAAGAACCAACAGAAGTGCAGAAAGAAGCAAAAGAGGTACATAAAGAGGCAAGGGAACTGCAGAAAACAGCAAGAGAGGTGCAGGAAGGGGCAGGAGAGGTGCACAAAGAGGCAAAAGGAGTACAGAAAGAAGCAAGAGAAGTGCAGAAAGAAGCAACAGAGGTACAGAAAGTGTCAAGAGAGGTGCAGAAACAGGCAGGAAAGATGCAGAAAGAGGGAACAGGAGTGCAGAAAGATGCAATAGAGGTGCAGAAAGAGAAAAGAGGGGTGCAAAAAGAGGCAAGAGGGGTGCAGAAAGAAGCAAGTGAGGTGCAGAAAGAGGCAACAGAGGAGCAGAAAGAAGCAAGAGAGGTGCAGAAACAAGCAAGAGAAGTGCAGAAAGAACCAACAGAGGTGCAAAAAGAGGCAAGAGTGGTGCAGAAAGAGGTAGGAGAGGTGCACAAAGAGGCAAGAAAGGTACAGAAAGAGGCAGGAGGGGTACAGAAAGAGGCAAGAGAACTGAAGAAAACAACAAGAGAGGTGCAGGAAGAGGCAGGAGATGTGCACAAAGAGGCAAAAGGGATACAGAAAGAAGCAAGTGAGGTGCAGAAAGAGGCAACAGAGGAGCAGAAAGAAGCAAGAGAGGTGCAGAAACAAGCAAGAGAAGTGCAGAAAGAACCAACAGAGGTGCAAAAAGAGGCAAGAGTGGTGCAGAAAGAGGTAGGAGAGGTGCACAAAGAGGCAAGAAAGGTACAGAAAGAGGCAGGAGGGGTACAGAAAGAGGCAAGAGAACTGAAGAAAACAACAAGAGATGTGCAGGAAGAGGCAGGAGATGAGCACAAAGAGGCAAAAGGGATACAGAAAGAGGCAAGAGAAGTGCAGAAAGAAGCAACCGAGGTACAGAAAGAAGCAAGAGAGGTGCAGAAACAGGCAGGAAGGGTACAGAAAGAGGGAACAGGGGTGCAGAAAGAGGTAAGAGGGATACAGAAATTTGCAAAAGAGGTGCAGAAAGAAGCAGGAGCATTGCAGAAAGAACTAACAGAGGTGCAAAAAGAAGCAAGAGAGGTGCAGAAAGAGGTAGGAGAGATGCACAATTGGCAAGTGAGGTACAGAAAGAGGCAGGAGGGGTGCAGAAAGAAGGAAGAGAAGTGCAGACAGAAGCAAGAGAGGTGCTTAAAGAGGCACGAAGGGTACAGAAAGAGGCAAGAGAAGTACAGAAAGAAGCAACCGAGGTACAGAAAGAAGCAAGAGAGGTGCAGAAACAGGCAGGAAAGGTGCAGAAAGAGGGAACAGGGGTGTAGAAAGCGGCAAGAGAGGTGCAGAACGAAGCAAGATAAGTGCAGAAAGAAGCAATAGAGATATAGAAAGCAAGAGAAGTGCAGAAAGAGGCAAGTAAGGTGCAGAAAGAAGCAAGAGCAGTGCAGAAAGAACCAATAGAGGTACTAAAAGAGGCAAGAGGGATGCAGAAAGAGGTAGGAGAGATACACAAATTGGCAAGAGAGGTACAGAAAGAGGCAGGAGGGTTGCAGAAAGAAGGAAGAGAAGTGCAGAAAGAAGCAACAGAGGTGCTGAAAGAGGCACGAAGGGTGCAGAAAGAGGCAAGAGAAGTGCAGAAAGAAGCAACAGGGGTACAGAAAGAAGCAAGAGAGGTACAGAAACAGGCAGGAAAGGTGCAGAAAGAGGTAACAGGGGTGTAAAAAGAGGCACTTGAGGTACAGAAAGAGGCAAGAGAGGTAGAGAAAGAGGCTCAAGAAGTGCAGAAACAAGTAAGAGAAGTGGAGAAAGAGGCAAGAGAAGTGCTGAAAGAAGCAACAGAGGTGTGGAAAGAAGCAAGAGGCTCGAGAAGTACAGAAAGAGGCAAGTGAGGTACAGAAAGAGGCAAGAGAGGTGGAGAAAATGGCAAGAGAACAGCAGAAAGAGGCAAGAGGGATGCAAAAAAGGGAAGAAGGGTGCAGAAAGAAGCAAGAGAGGTGCAGAAAGAAGCAACAGATATATAGAAAGAAGCAAGAGAAGTGCAGAAAGAGGCAGGTAAGGTGCAAAAAGAAGCAAGAGCAGTGCAGAAAGAACCATCAGAGGTACAAAAAGAGGCAAGAGGGGTGCAGAAAAAGGTAGGAGAGGTGTAAAAAGAGGCAAGACAAGTACAGAAAGAGGTAGGAGGGGTGCAGAAAGAAGGAAGAGAAGTGCAGAAAAAAGCAACAGAGGTGCTGAAAGAGGCGCGAAGGGTGCAGAAAGAGGAAGAGAAGTGCAGAAAGAAGCAACAGAGGTACAGAAAGAGGCAAGAGAGGTGCAAAAACAGGCAGGAAAGGTGCAGAAAGAGGGTACAGGGGTGCAGAAAGACGCAAGAGAGGTGCTGAAAGAGAAAAGAGGGGTGCAAAAAGTGGCAAGATGGGTGCAGAAAGAAGCAAGTGAGGTGCAGAAAGAGGCAACAGAGGTGCATAAAGAAGCAAGAGAGGTGCAGAAACAAGCAAGAGAAGTGCAGAAAGAGGCAAGAGAGGTGCAAAAAGAGGCAAGAGGGGTGCAGAAAGAGGCAGGAGGGTTACAGAAAGAAAGAAGAGAAGTGCAGAAAGAGGCAAGAGACTTGCTGAAAGAAGCAACAGAGGTATAGAAAGAACCAACAGAGGTGCAGAAATAGGCAAGAGGGGTACAGAAAGAGGCAAGAAAAGTGCAGAAAGAAGCAAAAGAGGTACAGAAAGAGGCAAGTGAGGTGCAGAAAGGGGCAAGAGAAGTGCAGAAAGAGGCAAGTGAAGTGCAGAAAGAAGACAGTGAGGTGCAGAAAGAGGAAGAAAGGTGCAGAAAGATGCAAGAGAAATGCAGAAAGAGGCAAGAGAGGCACAGAAAGAAAAGAGGTTTGTGCACCATTAGTACCAATTTAACACCCACATTTAGCAATAAGTAACACGTGACCATTCCAGCTTTGTAAAGGGCCTTCCACCATGCTGTAACACGTAAAGCTGCATTTTTGGAGACATTTGAGCCGTTTGAGCTAGAAACAAGGCTTTTTTTGTTCAAATCTGCAGATTAGGCAGCAGATGATGGAATATTTGGCAAATGCGGAAAATGTTTAATTATGTGAAAATTGGTGCAGCCGAACAGTCATAATTCCAGTGGCCCTGCTCATACCTCTGACTAGGTCCAGAGTGCTCCTCAGTGGTTCCTTCTTTTTTTGTCTCTCATTGAGTTTATAGTTTAGCTTCTATGGAAAGGAGGAAGACGAAACCTGAGGTTACCACTCCACAACACAGACTACAATACCTCATAATTACTCTCCAAAACACATAATCCCACTCCACTTAATTCTCTATACACTAAATACCACATACTTTCTATTCACATAATTTCACTGCACAACATTACACATAATTCCACTACACACAACTTACATCCACTCTACACCAAAAAACATTAGTAAAAAACTTTTACATTTACAATGCCAATAGCTCCAGCTCTCGCAAATGCGAAACCTATTACATTGCAAATGCTTCTTTAACTAGTAGTCGCATTTCTAGAGTGGTGGAGAAAGGGTGCTGGGCCTCCGACCAGCGCTCAGGAATTCCGCAGCATAGGACTTACAGGAGGTAGCAGGAGGGCTTCTTGGCCCCTAAAGTCCCTCATGAGTAAAGTGGACTTCATCCCCCATCCCGCAGTCTGCCGGGAGGCGTGTTTGCAGAGTGGTGGAGAAAGGGGGCGTGGACTCCGAAGAAGTCTTAGCAATCCCACTGTTTTGAACTTCCTGGCGGTAACAAGAGGGGTAGTTGACCCCAAAGGACATCCTTGGGGGCCAACTACCCCTCCTATTACCTCCAGTAAGTCCCACACAGCAGGATTGATAAGTTCTCATAGCAGGCCACGCCCCCTTTGTCCACCACTCTGCAAACGCTCTCCCTGGCGGGCTCTTGGATGGGGATTGAAGTCCCCTTCACTGCTGGGGATCCTTAGGGGCCAACTAGCCAACATCTTACCTCCAGTAAGCCCACACAGTAGGATTGCTGAGAGGTGGACACAGGCCACGCCCCCTTTCTCCACCACTCTGCAAACATGCCTCCTGGCGCGCTCTTGGTTGGGGGATGAAGTCCCCTTTCCTCATGAGGGTCCCTGGGGGCCAACTAGCCCTCCTGTTACCTCCAGTAAGCCCCACACAGCTGGTTTGCTGAGAGTGCTCAAACACCACACCCCCTCTTTACACCACTCTGCAAACCAGGCTCCTGGCGCACTGCTGCTCGGGGGATGAAGTCCACTTCTGTCCTGAGGTCCTCAGGACACAAGAGGACCTCATCGCCCCACCAGCAGTGCACCAAGAGGTGCATTTGCAGAGTGGTGTAAAAAGGGGCATGGCCTCGGACCACCTCTCAGCAATCCCACTGTGTGGTGCTTACTGGAGGTACCTGGTGGGCTAGTTGGCCCCCAGGGACCCTCAGGAATGAAGGGGACTTAATCCCCCAACTTAGAACGTGCCAGGGGGTGCATTTGCAGAGTGGTGCAGGTTGGGGGAGGGACCTCTGGTGAGATGCCGGCTTTTCTTTAAAAAAAATATTTTTAGAAGGGGGCTGTGTGGCCCCCTTCTTTTAGTATTTTTTGGGCCCTGGGGACCCCATCCTCCTGGACCTGAGCATTTTTTGTTTAAACAAAAAATAACTGGAAGGGGGCAGCGTGGCCTCCCTTCCCTGGGCCACTATTGGCCCCGGGGACACAATCCCCCGGGGCCTGGCCAGCATTTTATTTTTACATTTTGGCGGGAGGCCGCGTGGCCCCCCTCCTGAGGCCAAAAATGGCCATGGGGACCCCATCCCCCGGGGCATTGCCTCTTTATTATTTTTTTAAAAAGTGCATGGCCCCCCTTCCCTTGGCTACTTCTGGCCCCAGGGACCCCTTCCCCTGGGGCCTAGCCAGCCTGGATTTTTGGGGGGGAGGGGGCCATGTGGCCCCCCTCCTAAGGCCAATTATGGCCCCGGGGACCCCATCCCCCGAGCCGGTCATCCTTTTAAAAAAAAAAAATTAAAAAAATAAAGGGAAGGGGGGCCTAGTGGCCCCCCTCACGGGCCACTTCTTGCCCTGGGGACCCCATCCCCTGGGTCCGGCCCTCAAGTTGGGGACCGTGGGGGGAGTCCCAATGCCTCCACAGTCCCAGCCGGCTCCCCGCCTCCGGCGGGAGCCAGCATTAGCTTGGAGCAGGGAGCTGCTATCATGCAGCTCCCCTTGCCTAAAGTACTTCTGCTTGCTTCTTGGAAGTGAGAGCAGGTTTCCTACTCTCACTTCCAAGAAACAAAGCAGTGTTTGCTATGGCAGGGCGGGAGCCGTGCTCCTGCCCTAGCAAACGGCAATGTCCCGAAGGTGGGCACCCCAGGACATTGCAGGAGCTGCCCCTGGGGGGTGGCAGTCCCCAGGGCCATCTAGTGCTCCAGGAGGGGGGCCGCTCGGCCCCCTCCCAACATGTAAATAGCCCCAGGGAGGTGGTGGTCCCCAGGGCCGGGGGTCCGCTACGGACCCCTGTATGTTATTTATTAAATGCCCGGGGGAGGTGGTGGTCCCTGGTGCAGTTAGGGGGGGCAGGAGCCCCCCACACTTAATTTTTACAATAGCCCCGGGGAGGTGGTGGTCCCCGGGGCTTGGGGGTCCTGGGAGGCCCCCCACCACTAATTACAACAGCCCCAGGGAGGTGGCGGTCCCTGGGGCTGGGGGGGCGTGTGCCCCCACACATATTTAAATAAAGGCCCAGAGAGGTGGCGGTCCCGGGGACTTGGGGGGGCCTGGGAGGCCCCCACCACTAATTACACAAGCCCCAGGGAGGTGGCGGCCCCCGGGGCTGCGGGGGCCTGAACAGCCCTGCATATATTTACATATTGCCTACGGGACCTGGCTCACCCGGGGGCTCATTAAAACAAAGCGGGGGATCCAGCGCCTTGTTTTTTTTTTTTTTGTAGGCCGGATTCGCGCACCCAGTGCCAATTCGGCTAATTTTCTTTTTTTTTAATGCTTTTTGTGGCCGTGGGGGTCCCTGTGGGACCCCCTGAGCAGGCCTAGGGGGTCACGGTGTTTCTACCCTGCCCCCTTTTCTTGTTTTTTACCTTTTTTCTACTGTTTGCTTGTGACTCGGTTACCGAGTCACAAGTTGGCTGCCAACACATTCTGGTTTGGAGTGTTGGCAGCCAATCAGAATGAAGCTCGTGCTCGGGATGGTTCGCAAATCCTGCTCGGTGCTCAGATATCAATATTTTTATTTTTTTAATTTCTCAGCAACTACTGAATGGATTTACACCATTTAAAAAAAGGTTGCTTTCTGATCCAAGATCTACATTTTTTGCCAAATTTGGTGTAATTCTGTTCAGCAGTTCGGGCTGTAGCCTTGTCTAAAGTTCCTGTGGAAATTAACATGGGGAAAACGTGTTTTGGGACCCCCCTGTTTTCTCGGCCCCCGCTTGGCGAATCACCCCGAAACTTGTAATACAGGAACTGACCTGAGCGAACCATTAGTTTTGAAAATTTCGCGAAGATTCGTCAAATGGCGCCAAAGATATTGGCAAAAGAAAAAACTATTTTTGAATAGAAACAAGGTCCTAACTATAACTACCTACTGGCGACCGCCAGTAGGTAATATATATGGTGCACAAACATAATATCGAGGTTTTTTTTTCGGAGTCAAAATATATCGAGTTGGAAATATCGAAGGGACTGAATATCGAGATCAAGAATATCGATGACCAGAATATCGAGATGAAGGTAAGAAATATAGTTTTTGTTAACATCGAAGTCAGTAATATCGTTTGTAAAAATATCGTTGTTAATAATATCGATGTTTATATTAGTGTTATGTATTTTAGTATGTATTTTAAATGTATGTGTTCTATATTTTTTGTTAAATATTGTATTTTTTTTAAATATATGTATTACATTTTTAGAAGTTATTAATGTTTTTTAAAGAAAATTTTGCGTTTTTGTTCTGTAGTAGGTTGTGGGTTTATAGGGGAATAGGGAGAGAAGTAATTTAATTATAGTAAAGTAATTATTATTTTTTATTTATTGGTATTGATAATTAATTTATTGTTAATTAATAATTAATTGGTAATTGATTTTATTAATTGTTTAATTGATAATTATATTTATTGTGTTATTTTTTTAGGAGCGGGTTGTGGGTTTATAGGGGAATAGAGTGGGAAGTAATTTAATTATAATGAAGTAATTATCAATTTTTATTTGTTATTATTTATAAATAATTTATCATTAATTAATTATTAATTGGTTATTTAATTGAAAAAATATTTAATTGATAAGTATGTTAATTTGAACCCTCTGCTATCTAACACTTTCCCTACAGTTACACTCTCTGGAGTGGGAATATTAATTTTTACCCTTACGCAATCCAACACTTTCCCTACTGTTGCACTCTCTGGAGCGGGAATAGTAATTTTAACCCCTACGCTATCCAACACTTTCCCTACTGTTGCACTCTCTGGAGTGGGAATAGTAATTTTTACCCCTTCGCTATCCAACAATTTCCCTACTGTTGCACTCTCTGGAGTGGGAATAGTAATTTTTACCCCTATGCCATCCAACACTTTCCCTACTGTTGCACTCCCTGGAGTGGGAATAGTAATTTTTACCCCTACGCTATCCAACACTTTCCCTACTGTTGCACTCTCTGTAGTGGGAATAGTAATTTTACCCTACGCTATCCAACACTTTCCCTACTGTTGCACTCACTGGAGTAGGAATAGTATTTTTACCCTTATGCAATCCAACACTTTCCCTACTGTTGCACTCTCTGGAGTGGGAATAGTAATTTTAACCTCTACGCTATCCAACACTTTCCCCACTGTTGCACTCTCTGGAGTGGGAATAGTAATTTTTACCCCTTCGCTATCCAACACTTTCCCTACTGTTGCACTCTCTGGAGTGGGAATAGTAATGTTTACCCCTATGCCATCCAACACGTTCCCTACTGTTGCACTCCCTGGAGTGGGAATAGTAATTTTTACCCCTATGCTATCCAACACTTTCCCTACTGTTGCACTCTCTGTAGTGGGAATAGTAATTTTTACCCCTACGCTATCCAACACTTTCCCTACTGTTGCACTCTCTGGAGTGGGAATAGTAATTTTTACCCCTACGCTATCCAACACTTTCCCTACTGTTGCACTCCCTGGAGTGGGAATAGTAATTTTTACCCCTACACTATCCAACACTTTCCCTACTGTTGCACTCTCTGTAGTGGTAATAGTCATTTTTACGCCTACGCTATCTAACACTTTCCCTACTGTTGCACTCACTGGAGTGGGAATAGTAATTTTTACCCTTACGCAATCCAACACTTTCCCTACTGTTGCACTCTCTGGAGTGGGAATAGTAATTTTTACCCCTACGCTATCCAACATTTTCCCTACTGTTGCACTCTCTGGAGTGGGAATAGTAATTTTTACCCCTACGCTATCCAACACTTTCCCTACTGTTGCACTCCCTGGAGTGGGAATAGTAATTTTTACCCCTACGCTATCCAACACTTTCCCTACTGTTGCACTCTCTGTAGTGGGAATAGTCATTTTTACGCCTACGCTATCCAACACTTTCCCTACTGTTGCACTCACTGGAGTGGGAATAGTAATTTTACCCTTACGCAATCCAACACTTTCCCTACTGTTGCACTCTCTGGAGTGGGAATAGTAATTTTAACCCCTACGCTATCCAAGACTTTCCCCACTGTTGCACTCTCTGGAGTGGGAATAGTAATCTTTACCCCTTCGCTATCCAACACTTTCCCTACTGTTGCACTCTCTGGAGTGGGAATAGTAATTTTTACCCCTATGCCATCCAATACTTTCCCTACTGTTGCACTCCCTGGAGTGGGAATAGTAATTTTACCCCTACGCTATCCAACACTTTCCCTACTGTTGCACTCTCTGTAGTGGGAATAGTAGTTTTTACCCCTACGCTATCCAACACTTTCCCTACTGTTGCACTCTCTGGAGTGGGAATAGTAATTTTTACCCCTACGCTATCCAACACTTTCCCTACTGTTGCACTCACTGGAGTGGGAATAGTAATTTTTACCCTTACGCAATCCAACACTTTCCCTACTGTTGCACTCTCTGGAGTGGGAATAGCAATTTTAACCCCTACGCTATCCAACACTTTCCCCACTGTTGCACTCTCTGGAGTGGGAATAGTAATTTTTACCCCTTTGCTATCCAACACTTTCCCTACTGTTGCACTCTCTGGAGTGGGAATAGTAATTTTTACCCATTTGCCATCCAACACTTTCCCTACTGTTGCACTCCCTGGAGTGGGTAGTAATTTTTACCCCTACGCTATCCAACACTTTCCCTACTGTTGCACTCTCTGTAGTGGGAATAGTAGTTTTTACCCCTACGCTATCCAACACTTTCCCTACTGTTGCACTCTCTGGAGTGGGAATAGTAATTTTTACCCCTACGCTATCCAACACTTTCCCTACTGTTGCACTCACTGGAGTGGGAATAGTAATTTATCCCTACGCTATCCAACACTTTCCCTACTGTTGCACTCACTGGAGTGGGAATAGGTATTTTCACCCCTACGCTATCCAACACTTTCCCTACTGTTGCACTCACTGGAGTGGGAATAGTAATTTTTACCCCTACGCTATCCAACACTTTCCCTACTGTTGCACTCTCTGGAGTGGGAATAGTAATTTTAACCCCTACGCTATCCAACACTTTCCCCACTGTTGCACTCTCTGGAGTGGGAATAGTAATTTTTACCCCTTCGCTATCCAACACTTTCCCTACTGTTGCACTCTCTGGAGTGGGAATAGTAATGTTTACCCCTATGCCATCCAACACGTTCCCTACTGTTGCACTCCCTGGAGTGGGAATAGTAATTTTTACCCCTATGCTATCCAACACTTTCCCAACTGTTGCACTCTCTGTAGTGGGAATAGTAATTTTTACCCCTACGCTATCCAACACTTTCCCTACTGTTGCACTCTCTGGAGTGGGAATAGTAATTTTTACCCCTACGCTATCCAACACTTTCCCTACTGTTGCACTCCCTGGAGTGGGAATAGTAATTTTACCCCTACGCTATCCAACACTTTCCCTACTGTTGCACTCTCTGTAGTGGTAATAGTCATTTTTACGCCTACGCTATCCAACACTTTCCCTACTGTTGCACTCACTGGAGTGGGACTAGTAATTTTTACCCTTACGCAAACCAACACTTTCCCTACTGTTGCACTCTCTGGAGTGGGAATAGTAATTTTTACCCCTACGCTATCCAACATTTTCCCTACTGTTGCACTCTCTGGAGTGGGAATAGTAATTTTTACCCCTACGCTATCCAACACTTTCCCTACTGTTGCACTCCCTGGAGTGGGAATAGTAATTTTTACCCCTACGCTATCCAACACTTTCCCTACTGTTGCACTCTCTGTAGTGGGAATAGTCATTTTTACACCTACGCTATCCAACACTTTCCCTACTGTTGCACTCACTGGAGTGGGAATAGTAATTTTTACCCTTACGCAATCCAACACTTTCCCTACTGTTGCACTCTCTGGAGTGGGAATAGTAATTTTAACCCCTACGCTATCCAAGACTTTCCCCACTGTTGCACTCTCTGGAGTGGGAATAGTAATCTTTACCCCTTCGCTATCCAACACTTTCCCTACTGTTGCACTCTCTGGAGTGGGAATAGTAATTTTTACCCCTATGCCATCCAATACTTTCCCTACTGTTGCACTCCCTGGAGTGGGAATAGTAATTTTTACCCCTACGCTATCCAACACTTTCCCTACTGTTGCACTCTCTGTAGTGGGAATAGTAGTTTTTACCCCTACGCTATCCAACACTTTCCCTACTGTTGCACTCTCTGGAGTGGGAATAGTAATTTTACCCCTACGCTATCCAACACTTTCCCTACTGTTGCACTCACTGGAGTGGGAATAGTAATTTTTACCCTTACGCAATCCAACACTTTCCCTACTGTTGCACTCTCTGGAGTGGGAATAGCAATTTTAACCCCTACGCTATCCAACACTTTCCCCACTGTTGCACTCTCTGGAGTGGGAATAGTAATTTTTACCCCTTTGCTATCCAACACTTTCCCTACTGTTGCACTCTCTGCAGTGGGAATAGTAATTTTTACCCCTATGCCATCCAACACTTTCCCTACTGTTGCACTCCCTGGAGTGGGTAGTAATTTTTACCCCTACGCTATCCAACACTTTCCCTACTGTTGCACTCTCTGTAGTGGGAATAGTAGTTTTTACCCCTACGCTATCCAACACTTTCCCTACTGTTGCACTCTCTGGAGTGGGAATAGTAATTTTTACCCCTACGCTATCCAACACTTTCCCTACTGTTGCACTCACTGGAGTGGGAATAGTAATTTATCCCTACGCTATCCAACACTTTCCCTACTGTTGCACTCACTGGAGTGGGAATAGGTATTTTCACCCCTACGCTATCCAACACTTTCCCTACTGTTGCACTCACTGGAGTGGGAATAGTAATTTTTACCCCTTCGCTATCCAACACTTTCCCTACTGTTGCACTCACTGGAGTGGTAATAGTAATTTTTACTCCTTCGCTATCCACCACTTTCCCTACTGTTGCACTCTCTGGAGTAGGAATAGTAATTTTATACTCTCCGCTATCCAATATTTTCTCTACTGTTTTAATTAATGTAGTGTATACTGTATTTTAAAAAGATTAAAAATATTCAAATTTCTTAATTTGTTATATATATTTTTATTTATATTATTGGTGTATGTCTATATATATGTATTTATAATTTTTATTATGTTTTTTAACAATTTCTAAGTTATTAAAATAATTATTTATAAATATTATTATGTAAGTATATATATTATATTTTATACATATATATGTTTAATTTATTTTTACATTATATGTATTAGTTATCATTTTAAACATTTTAAAATAATTTTAACTATGTTTCTTTTAATTATATGTATTATTTACTTTATTTTACATTATTTTTTAAACATTAAAAAACGATATTTTTAACAACGATATTTTTGACAAAGATATTTTTTTCGATATTTTTGTACTTACCATTATGTACATAGGACTTCGATATTCTTGACATCGATATTTTTGTGTCGATACTTTTGTGACTCGATATTCTGACTGTCGATATTCTGTCAGTGATCCATATATATATATATATATATATATATATATATATTTATATATTGTTGTCCAAATGCCCAAGAGCTTTGAACTCGCACTCCCAGCACGTCACCTTTCGGCATTAATCACGGAAACAAACCTCGGCATGTCAGGAAACTTTTATTTCATTCGCCTACGCGTTTCGAGGCGGCAGCCTCTTCTTCATGGGCAACTGCTAAAAACTGGCTTATGGAATTTTCCTCATTGCTTGCACCTGTACTGCCCTCAGTGGGCCACGTTCATCACGCTGACTTTGTCTGGTGCATGCAGGGACTTGTGGTCCTTGGAAATACATTGAGACACCCACAGTGGGTTCCATGCCAGTTTTTAATTTATGCAGCATTGAATTGAATTAAAACACCTTTAGTGGGCTCCACGATGTCAGGTAAGTTAGTTGAATCCACATCTGCTGCGCTTGTCGCAACGGGTCACAGTTCAGTGTTGCGCAGCCTCTTTAATTCACAAGATGGTGCGAGTTCCACGGCAGGGCGCCGCGCAAATCATTTTGTTGTCCAAATGCCCAAGAGCTTTGAACTCGCACTCCCAGCACGTCACCTTTCGGCATTAATCACGGAAACAAACCTCGGCATGTCAGGAAACTTTTATTTCATTCGCCTACGCGTTTCGAGGCGGCAGCCTCTTCTTCATGGGAAACTGCTAAAAACTGGCTTATGGAATTTTCCTCATTGCTTGCACCTGTACTGCCCTCAGTGGGCCACGTTCATCACGCTGACTTTGTCTGGTGCATGCAGGGACTTGTGGTCCTTGGAAATACATTGAGACACCCACAGTGGGTTCCATGCCAGTTTTTAATTTATGCAGCATTGAATTGAATTAAAACACCTTTAGTGGGCTCCACGATGTCAGGTAAGTTAGTTGAATCCACATCTGCTGCGCTGATCGCAACGGGTCACAGTTCAGTGTTGCGCAGCCTCTTTAATTCACAAGATGGTGCGAGTTCCACGGCAGGGCGCCGCGCAAATCATTTTGTTGTCCAAATGCCCAAGAGCTTTGAACTCGCACTCCCAGCACGTCACCTTTCGGCATTAATCACGGAAACAAACCTCCGCATGTCAGGAAACTTTTATTTCATTCGCCTACGCGTTTCGAGGCGGCAGCCTCTTCTTCATGGGCAACTGCTAAAAACTGGCTTATGGAATTTTCCTCATTGCTTGCACCTGTACTGCCCTCAGTGGGCCACGTTCATCACGCTGACTTTGTCTGGTGCATGCAGGGACTTGTGGTCCTTGGAAATACATTGAGACACCCACAGTGGGTTCCATGCCAGTTTTTAATTTATGCAGCATTGAATTGAATTAAAACACCTTTAGTGGGCTCCACGATGTCAGGTAAGTTAGTTGAATCCACATCTAATAATTGCTTCGTCATTCAAGATTGCACGGAACCTACTAAAGGAAATATAATTCTCCAATAGGGACTACGTGTCCCAACATGCATCGTACTACACTAATGGACTTACCAATGACCCACTGGGGGTCGGTACATGTGATAAAAGGAACCAATTGGAGCCATCCGTGTTCAATCTGAAGCTGTCCATGAAGAAGAGGCTACGGCCTCAAAACGCGTCGACAAGGAACAATTTACCGCATTTGTAGACGCTGGTCTCTTGTGTCAATAAAGCCTTGGCTTATTCAGTTGTTGTTGAGTGCGCTCCAAGCTTTGGGGCTTTTGTTGTACAATTAATTCACGGCTGTCCTGCCGTGGGAGGCTGCACCATCACCGTAATAGAAAGGAGAGGCTGCGCGGTGTCTTGGAACTATGCCACAACCGCAGGCAGCACAGCAACTGCAGGAAATCAACCAGCGGGGCAGATGGGGGCCCACTAAAGGCTAATAATTGCTTCGTCATTCAAGATTGCTCGGAACCTACTAAAGGAAATATAATTCTCCAATAGGGACTACGTGTCCCAACATGCATCGTACTACACTAATGGACTTACCAATGACCCACTGGGGGTCGGTACATGTGATAAAAGGAACCAATTGGAGCCATCCGTGTTCAATCTGAAGCTGTCCATGAAGAAGAGGCTACGGCCTCGAAACGCGTCGACAAGGAACAATTTACCGCATTTGTAGACGCTGGTCTCTTGTGTCAATAAAGCCTTGGCTTATTCAGTTGTTGTCGAGTGCGCCTCCAAGCTTTGGGGCTTTGGTTGTACAATTAATTCACGGCTGTCCTGCCGTGGGAGGCTGCACCATCACCGTAATAGAAAGGAGAGGCTGCGCGGTGTCTTGGAACTATGCCACAACCGCAGGCAGCACAGCAACTGCGAGGAAATCAACCAGCGGGCAGATGGGGGCCCACTAAAGGCTAATAATTGCTTCGTCATTCAAGATTGCACGGAACCTACTAAAGGAAATATAATTCTCCAATAGGGACTACGTGTCCCAACATGCATCGTACTACACTAATGGACTTACCAATGACCCACTGGGGGTCGGTACATGTGATAAAAGGAACCAATTGGAGCCATCCGTGTTCAATCTGAAGCTGTCCATGAAGAAGAGGCTACGGCCTCGAAACGCGTCGACAAGGAACAATTTACCGCATTTGTAGACGCTGGTCTCTTGTGTCAATAAAGCCTTGGCTTATTCAGTTGTTGTCGAGTGCGCCTCCAAGCTTTGGGGCTTTTGTTGTACAATATATATATATATATTTTTTCACCAATTCAAAAAAACGCTGCACTCTTCCAGGGGATTGTTTTAAACGGTTTATTGTGCCATGGAACTTCTCCTTCCCTCACCAACGCGTTTCGACCAGCAGGTCTTGATCACAGTGCAAATTTGGTGGATAATATATATATATATATATATATATATAACAATAACTCCGCACCCTGGAGGCGTCTTTTCTCTCCAAATCACGGACACGGACCCAATTCGGTGCTAGGATGTTTTATTAACCGTCTCCATTACGCGTTTCGACTCCGTGGAGCCTTGATCACATGTATATATATATATATTACCTACTGGCGGTCGCCAGTAGGTAGTTATAGTTATGACCTCGTTTCTATTCAAATAGCGTTTTTTCTTTTGCCAATATCTTTGGCGCCGTTTGACGAATCTTCACGAAATTTTCAAAACTAATGGCGCGCTCCGGTCAGCTCCTGTCTTGAAAGGTTTGTGGTGATTCGTCAAGCGGGGGCCGAGAAAAAAGGGGGTCCCAAAACGCGCTTTCCCCAAGTTAATTTTCATAGGAATTTTGAAACAGGTTGCAGCCCGAACTGCTGAACGGAATTACACCAAATTTGGCAAAAAGGCAGCCCTAGGTTCAGAAAGAGACCTTTTTTTTAAATGGTGTAAATCCGTTCAGTAGTTCCTGAGAAATTAAAAAAAGAAAAATATCGATATCTGAGCACCGAGGACGGTTCGCGAACCCTCCCGGGCACGAGCTTCACTCTGATTTGCTGCCAACCCTCTAATCCAGAATGTGTTGGCAGCCATCTTGTGACTCGGTAACCGAGTCACAAGAAAAGAGTAAAAAAAAAGGTGAAAAACAAGAAAAGGGGGCAGGGTAGAAACACCCTGACCCCCTAGGCCTGCTCAGGGGGTCCCCCAGGGACCCCCAGGGCCCAAAAAAGCATTTAAAAAAACAAACAATAGGCAGAATTCACGCTGAGTGCGCGAATCCTACCGAAAAAAAAAAAAATAAAGCGCGGGCTCCCACGCTTCATTTTAATGAGGCCCCCGGGTGGGCCAGGTCCCGGGGGCAATGTCAAAATGAAATAGCAGGGGCCCGCGGGGGCCCCTGCAGCCTTAGGGACCACCACCTCCCCAGAGCTATGCCAATTATGTGCGGGGGGCACGTGGCCCCCCTGCAGCCCTGGGGACCGCCACCTCCCTGGGGCTCTATTTCTTTTTTTTTTTTAAAGATGTGTGGGGGGGGCAAGAGCCCCCCACATGCCCTGGGGACCACCACCTCCCCGGGGCACAGACTTATTTCAATGTGGGGTCCATAGCGGACCCCCGGGCCCCGGGGACCTCCACCTCTCTGGGCTATGTAAATTAAGGGAGGGGGGCTGTGCGGCCCCCCCTCTAGGAGCCCCTGATGGCCCTGGGGACCCTCACCCCCCAGGGCCGGCTCCTGCAATGTCCCGGTGTGCCCACCCCCGGGACATTGCCGTTTGCTATGACAGGGCGGGAGCACGGCTCCCGCCCTGCCATAGCAAACTCTGCTTTGCTTCATTGAAGCAAGAGCAGGAAATCCCGCTCTCGCTTCAATGAAGCAAAGCAGGATTGCTTTTGCACAAGGGGAGCTGCATGTCAGCAGCTCCCCTTGTGCAAAAGCAATGCCGGCTCCCGCAGGAGGCGGGGAGCCGGCGGGACCGTGGGGGCATTCTGGCCCCTTCCCCGGGGCCAGAAGTGACCTGGGAAGGGGGGCCACATAATAAGTAACATTTATTAAAAAAACACGCAAAGGCCGGCCCCGGGGGATGGGGTCCCTGGGGCCATAATTGGCCTGAGGAGTAGGGCCACGCGGCCCCCCTCCAAATAATTAAAAAATAATAATTTAAAAAAGTCTGGCCATGCCCCAAGGGATGGGGTCCCCGGGGCCGAAATTGGCCTCGGGAGGGGGGCCACACGGCCCCCTTCCCGTTTTTATAAAAAAACGATTGTAAAAAGGGGTCAGGCCTTGGGGGATGGGGTCCCCAGGGCCCCAAAAAGTTAAAAGAAGGGGGGCAGCACAGCCCCCCTTGTTAAAAAAAGTAAAAATAAAAAAGCCAGCGAGATGCTGGAAGCCACGCCCCCTTTCTCCACCACTCTGCAAACGCGCCCCCTGGCACGTTCTAAGTTGGGGGATTAAGTCCCCTTGAACACTGAGGGTCCCTGGGGGCCAACTAGCCCACCAGGTACCTCCAGTAAGCACCAGACAGCTGGATTGCAGAGAGGTGGTCCGAGGACACGCCCCTTTTACACCTCTCTGCAAACGCGCCTCTTGCACACTGGTGGTGGGGCGATGAGATCTTCTTGTGTCCTGAGGACCTCAGGACACAAGTGGACTTCATCCTCGAGCAGCAGTGGATTATTACTGAGGTTGCCCCGAAGAGAATATCAAAGTTTTTTAACGTTGAGCGCGCCCATAGAGCATTGTGGCCGGTTCCCCGCTCTGGTGCCCCTCCACGGGCGATCCTAGCCCACTTCTTTAATTACAGGGATCGGAACCTGATACTGCAGGCCTCCAGGGCGAAAGGGAGACTGACTTTTCAAGGCAATCATATTGCAAATTTCCCATACTATACTCAGCGTGTTCAAGAACAACGACGGACATTACTAGTGGTGAAACGCAGAATCAGGGAAGCCGGCCTGAAGTACAGCCTGTTATATCCAGCCAAGCTGCGGGTGGAGTACAAAGGGAAAACTAACTTTTTCATGATGGCGGAGGCAGCGGCGACATGGATGGATGAGTCAGGGATTGCAGACGTGGGGGCGGGTCCCCAAGGAAGTGCTGATGGATCATGGCACAGGGGAGGTCGAGTAAACGAAAAAGCACAAATAGGCCGGAAAACGCAAGGAGAGCGGGAGATCAGTACTGGAAGAATAAGAGTGCAAACTGACGGAACTTTGCAGCAGGAATGAAGCCAGGACTCGGGGGGGGGGGTCGCAAGATATGGTTCCTGACACCCTCCTGTCGAACGCTGATGCATCATGAACGGGGACACTGAATTCTAACGACGATGTTTCAGATAAGAGAATGTAATGTGGATATTGTCACCGCTTTGGCAATAGGCGTAGAAGGGTGTATGCATATCTCATCATAAATAGCTTTATTTCGATATAAATATCATAAAAGCATCGACCAATTCATCAAATATATCAAATAAAGTTAAAGGAAGAAAAATTTAAAAGAGAAAAAAAAAATACAATCATATACAAACAATAAAAATAAAAAGATACAATTCCAAAACCGTTAAGACCTAAAGCTATTTTCACTAGATTCTAGATTCATTTAAAAAGTTTAAAATAATTAAAACCAACTGAATGCTATACGAAATCAAACCCCATATATTCTGTACCATGGATCCTTGGCCCCGCACATTGGATTCACCAGCTACTCATCGACAGAAGGGGCTGCCCTCTGTATAGCCCCACACCTGGTAATCCATGCGCATCCCAAAAACTTGGCTACTCCGCAAACAAACAGGGTGCTCGTGTCCGATTTAAGTATGCGTAAAGCAACTCTGTAATCCAGAGAGCCTAGTTGTTTGCATATGGGCACAAGCCACCTGGACCTTGCGCCTGCGTGTGCAGGACACGCAAAACAGAAGGTGTGCAACACTCTCCTTTATGGTGCCGCACAGGGGGCATTCTGCAGTAGTGCGGTGCGGTGGTAGCCATTTTGCGGTATATTCCCGAACTGGGAGGGAGCCAAACCTAAATTGAATGTACAATGTCCTGTCTCTGGGGACCTGAATTGTGTCCATGTATGATTCTAAACCTCTCTGGAGCTTATGTTGGAAGAACTCCTCCGTAAGTCTTCCCATGTTAGAATTACTAAGTTCCTTAGCCTCAATCCAGGCCCAATAGGCCCGTTTAAGGTCCTCTTTGCTTGGTGGAATTTGGGTATCCCAAGAGTCCTTAAAGTCAAGAGCAATTATTAATGATTTGAGATTGGAGATCCATTTGATCTCCTTCTTGGTGTCAATGCGCATTATTTCAGTAAGTGCCTCAGCATAATTAATTAATTCTGGGGTTCGCCTAAGACGTGCCCAGTAAAGCAAAGGTCGAAGTTTTGCCAAGTCTTTAAAATTAAACCTACCCAGATCATAGAACAAAGGGATTAGAGGAACTCCTCGCGGCAACATAATCAAGTCCCTAAAGAACTTGTTTTCCGATCTGCTGATCTCATCGAGGTTTTCGAAGCCCCAGAGCTCGGCACCATATAAAGCCGAGCTTACGGCCTTGGCTCCATATACAATAAGTGCCGGGGCTACCGGTCTACTAAAAGAAGAGCGCTGTTCTCTGCTCAGTGCCCCAGTGGCCCTTTTATGGTTGAGTAGCATTTTATCTAGATGGGGTCTCCACTGCAGTTTCTCTGATAGCCGAATACCCAAATAATCAAAGGTGGAAACCCTCTCTAGTCGAGTCCCATCTAGAGTAAAATTGTTCCTAAATGATTTGTGGGGGTTGAAAACCATTAGTTTAGTTTTCGTTGTATTTATAATCAACCCCTGGGAGTTACAAAAGGTTTGGAACCTATTTAAGAGGGTTTGCAAACCTATGGGTGTCTTAGAGATGAGCAGTGTATCGTCAGCAAACAGGAGAGTTGGCACTTTTTTGCCTGCCAGGGTAGGGGCGTCAGCCGGGGTTTCTTGTAAGAAGCTGACCACCCCATTTACATATAAAGAAAACAGGGTGGGTGCCATCACACAGCCCTGGCGAACTCCCTGTTTACTGGGATCTTTTAGTGAGCTGCCCTTGAGACCCCCATCTTACCTGGGCATAATTGCCCTCATGGAGCCTCTCTAAGAGCATATCTATGACGATGTAAAGTGTCGATTGCATGTTTACAAGAAACCCATGTGTGGGGGGACACAACCCCATGCATGAGACGCAGATGGCAGGGTCAGATATTCGCTACTTCATATTCTGGATTTGCAAGAGGGGTCTTGATATGGGTGGCACCTGGGGTCCCATTTAAGCCTCTCAACCAGGTAATAGACCCCGAAGGTCGAAATGTGATTGTGCAGGGCACATTAGAAGGGAATGAACTGTGTCTCATTAATGTCTATGCTCTGAATTCTGATTGTGCTGATTTCTTCCCGTCTGTGTTGAGAGCAGCTGCGCCATTCATGAGGGAGGAGATAATAATGTTGGGAGATATGAATTGTGTCATAGATGGGTATCTCGACGAGAACCCCCTCGATTGCATACTAAACCACATATGACGGAAATGCTGACTGACTTGTTGAAGGAGATGCGTCTTCTAGATATTTGGAGGGATTAGTCATTAGCCAGTGATGTGAAAGGGATAACGTATCAAGCTAGATATATTTCCGATCACTCTCCGATTTCGATTAGCTTTGAGGGCCAGAAAATCCAGAACGGCCTATACCTCTGTGGCGCCTCCGGACGGAGGCTCTATAGGACCCACCCTTTGAGAAAGCAGTCTCAGTGGCGTTATCGAAATACTTCGAGGAAAATTGGGAGACTGCCACGAATAGGGCTTATGAATGGGAGGCCATGAAGGTGGTGCTTCGGGGGGTATGTATGCACACAACATATGGGGTTAGGCAGCAACTATGGAAAGACATTGAGAAACTTGAGTGTAACCTGTCTGGAAAAGAGGCTACATGCCGACCCACAAACGCTTGCGGAATGGCACGAGGTGAAGGCTGAGTTACTGGAGACGTCGAAACGCCTAGCAAAGTACGACCATACGGTATACCGACAGAGGTTGAGCCGAGAGGGGGATAGGTCAGGTGCCGTATTGGCTAGATTACCGAGACATGAGCGTTCCACGGAACCAATACTGCAGCTGCAGGATGGTGAAGGGAAAGTGAATAATACGCAATCAGGAATCACAGATCTCTTAGCCAAGCACTTGGCTAAAGTCTATGCGCAGGGAACCGCATCTTTGGATACCGCAATTGCGGAGTTCCTGGCTTCAATGGAATTACCCCACTTAGAGCAAGAGACAGCAGAGATACTAGGGGGCCCGATCACGTGCATGGAAGTAGCGGAAGCCATAAAACGCCTCAAGGCTGGGAAATCACCCGGGAATGATGGGTTCCCTGCAGAATTTTACCAACAATACGCACCGCTACTAGTGGACAGGCTGGTGGAAGTATACAATGAGGTACTATGCATACAAAAACTGCCTGACTGCATGCGTGAAGCACTGGTCATAATTAGGGCTCCCAGTTTTCCGTTTTTACTGATTTTTACAGATAAATACAGACAGAAAACAATATTTTTTCAGTCTGAATTTATATTTAAAAGCGGAAAAATACAGAAAATAGTGCTCCTTGTGAGTGACTTTCCATGCTGTCCTTCATGAATACCAGGCCAAAAGCTGAGCATATAGAAAGCATGTTGAATTAAAAAACAGGATGAGATTTCTTTAAATACTGGCATTAGTTAATGAATATTTGTATATAATGCTATATTTACATGTGGGTGTAGTGTTTTGTTATATTTGTATGCTTAATCTGCTAAACCTCGACAGGCATCGAAGTATGAGTGCATGTTTAACAGTTAAATAAACATAGATATATACCATTTTGCGACTCTGTTTATTCTTAAGACGTAAAATAAATATGGATAAATACCAATACTACGGACTAAAAATAAATATGGATAAATACAGACGGAAACATTAAAAAAATAAATACCATAAAACCGGGAGCCCTAGTCATAATGATTCCGAAACAGGACAGGGACCCCACACAACCGAGCTCCTATAGGCCGATCTCCCTGTTAAACATAGATGTGAAGGTGCTGAGCAGTATACCGGTGAATAGACTTCTCCCGTATATGACACATTTGATTCACCCGGACCAGGCGGGATTCATCCCGCGCCGCAATACTATGCTTAACCTAAGGCGCTTGGCTCATGTGTGGCACGATTTGGGATCAAGGCAGGAAGAGCATGCCCTGGTTCTCTTAGACATCGAACAGGCGTTTGACTCTGTGTCTTGGTTCTTTGTTTGGGCCACATTGCAAAAAATGACAGTGGGACCGGGATTTATCAAATGGGTTCAATTGCTTTATGCATCGCCCAGGGCCAGAGTTAGAGTGGGAGGCAGAGTTTCGGAGGCATTCCGACTGGAAAGGGGTACCAGGCAGGGCTGCCCTCTATTGCCCCTGATATTCGCCATGGTGATAGAACCTTTGGCTTGTATGCTGCGTGCCCGGCTGGACGTCTGGGGAATAAAACTGGGCTGCACCAATCATATAGTCTCAATGTATGCCGATGACACCCTCGTGTACTGCAGGCAGCCCCGGGAGGCACTACCAATTCTTCTGAGGGCATTGGAAGACTTTGGGGAGGTGTTGGGGCTCCGACTGAACCCCAAAAAATCAAAACTGCTCCCTATGGGAGGCCTGATGGATCGACCGGTGGAACTGCTTCCGGAGGTGGGGCTGCCATGGACGAAAGACCATCCCAAGAATTTGGGTATGATTCTAGCTCAACCAGAGGACAGGTTCCTAGAGCTCAATGTTGGCAGGGTGATGGAGGGAGTACGAAAGTCAGTAAGTTTCTGGAAGAACCTACCTCTTTCTCTGATGGGCAAAGTCGCAATCACGAAAATGGTCATAGTACCGCGCTGGTTGTATGTTCTACAAAACTCATTTTATAAAATTTCGCAGAGTGTTTTTAAACAGATAGAGACCTTGCTCACAGACCTGCTGTGGGGTAATAAATGCAAGCGTATTAGCCTTTCAACACTACAGAGACCATGGCAGACGGGGGGAGTAGAAGTACCATGTATTGAATATTATTATATGGCCATGCAACTACAGCATGCAATTCACTGGCTGGACGAGCAGGACAACTGGGAAAAAAAGGCTCCGGGAAGGGTCATATAGGGGAGGTCGCTGCCAGAGCTTCTAATGCTTGGGAGGGGGCCCCAGACACATCCCCATACTTCATCAGACATGTGGCAGAGACATGGGAAAACATGGTGAGGAAAGTGGTGAAAAGAGCACCATATGCGCCCAATGCACCTCTCTGGGCGATTCCAGGATTTGCGAAGATTACCGAGTCAATGTCGGAAAGTAAATGGAGGACAGAGGGGTGCATGCAGATGGGTGACCGATACTACAATGGCCAGTTCATCATAAGAGACAATGCGGTAGTTATGTATGAGCTAGGACAGGGGCAATTTCTATAATATGCGAAGATTTCTCAATTGGCCAGGGAGATCTGGCCAACATTCCCAGAAGAGCCACCAGTAACGAGAATTCTGCAAGTGATGCTAAACATGGCACAAGGCCGCCACATGATAACACACTTATACAGGGCAATTAGGGAGGACCTGCCACGGCCTCTGCTTCCACTGCAGCAGAAATGGGAGGATGCGATGGGAATAAAACTCACAGAGAAAGAATGGGAGAAGATACACAAAGGGGTAAAACTTGGCTGCTTTAATGCACGTTTCAAACTCTTACAATATAATTACGTTCATCAAGCTTACCTGACACCGAAAGTCCTCAGTAAAATATATCCAGGGCAGTCCGGCGAATGCCATAGATGTAGGCACATTGGGGCAGACTTCGTGCATGTGATCTGGGCATGCCCACAGGTGACGGCATTCTGGGAGGAGGTGCTGCAAAAACTAAAAACTGCAACAGGGTGGGAGATCCCTCAAGAGATATGTACAGTGATACTGGGTCTGCTCCCTACACCTAACAATAAGAAGCTCAGCAGGAAATTTGTGCTGCTGGGTATCACTTTAGCGAAAAGACGCATTGTGATTGAATGGCAAAGTCCAACGCCCCCAAAGTTAGACAGGTGGTTAAAAGATATGGGTGAATGGGCTACTGCTGAGCAAGTCAGAATGAAACTAGCTAGAAAGGATGAGAGACTGGCGGACGACCTCCTAGCATGGCCCTCGATGATTCACGACCTACAGACTGGGCCTAACGTGAACTCACAGACCATGACAGTTGACTCACAGAAGTCATATACTACACAAATGTAGGAATTTATATACATGACAATAGGATGTTCAATACATTCTCCAAGTGACGTCCATATAGGGGGGTGTTGAGGGAGTTATGTTGAGATAAAAGGCATGTTTTTTGGTATCTAGGCACAAAATGTGGTATTGAAATATGCAACACTGTATGTAGCTCTGTCCGCAATACTGATGTAAAGCATGATTGAAGCAGTTACATAATGGTTGAAATGAACCTAATGCTTTTATTTACGCTGCTGCTGATGTACGGTTGTATTGCAATTTTTTTGTTTGTGAAATGCCAATAAAAACATTTTTTTAACCCCTTAACTGCTGGGCCTTTCCTCCCCCAGTGCTGAGCCCTTTTTTGGCTATTTGGGGTAGTTCGTGCTTAGGCCCTGTAACTTTTTGACCACATAAGGTATCCACGCCAAATTTGCGTCTTTTTTTTCCGACGTAATGGGAATTTTAAAGGTACACAGGGTTTGTTGATTCCCCTGGAGGGGTCCCAGAAATTAGCGAAAATACAGCTACATTTTTTGGGGGGAAAAATGGGAAAAAAGGGCTACTGATGAAAGCGTCTGGTTTTTTTCCCTGCAAATGGTACCAACAAAGGGGTTGTGGTGCTGAAATAACCATCTTCCCAGCTTTCAGGGACAAGCAGACTTTTGTCAGAAAACCAAAATTTTTTACACAGTTTTGGCATTTTTCTGGGACATAGCCTATTTTTGTTATTTTTGTGCTTTCAACCTCCTTCCAGTTAATGGTAAAAATGGGTATGAAAGCAATGATGGATCCTGGAAAACTATACATTTCTGAAAAGTAGACAAAATTTGGATTTCAGCAAGGGGTCATTGTGTAGATCCTTCAAGGTTTTTGTATAGAAACTAACAGTTGAAAATAGACAAAATTGAAAATGAGTAAAAAAAAACAGCCATTTGTGCCAACGTTTTCACCTGTAACTTCTACTAAGTAAGACAGATGTTTGAAAGCAATATACCGATACATCCGCTGGACCCTTCTGGTTGTGGGGATATATAGGACTTGAAGGTTCAGAAAGAACCCGAGGAACAGAGAGCCAATAACTGAGCAGCGTCTTGCAATGTTTTTTTATTGCGAACCGGGTATATAGCAATTCATTTGGGAAAATATAATCAGGGAAAAATCGGTATGAAAGTCAACTATGTATTTCTGAAATGAGAACAAAATATAGAGTTTAGAAACAGTAGCTATTTGCACATCTCCAAAATTGTGGGCACCCATACCAGCATGTGAGTAATAGGTCATTTTTCAAAGTTACTTCTTTTTTACATATTGTCTTACATTTGGAAGGCAGAAATGCATTGAAAGTCAATAGGAAATAACAGTTGGTCTACAATTTTGTGTTCCCCTAAGTCTCCGGATAAAAATGGTACCTCACTTGTGTGGGCCCGCGACAGGAAACGCCCCAAAACGCAACGTGGACACACCACATTTTCACAGTAAAAACGGACCCTCTTTTTGCAAAGTGCCTAGCTGTACATTTTGAACCCTAGCTCTGCCGGCACCTAGGGAAATCTAGCAAACCTATACATTTTTTAAAACTAGACACCCGAGGGAATCCAGGATCAGGTGACTTGTCTGGCTCTCACCAGGTTCTGTTACCCAGAATCATTTGCAAACCTCAAACTTTGTAAAAAACAAAAAAAATGTCCTCACATCTCTGTGGTGGAAAGTTCTGGAATCTGAGTGGATCCACAAAATTCCATGCACCCCGCATTCCCCAAAGTCTTCCGAGAAAAATGGCACCTTACTTGTGTGGGTAGGCCTAGCGGCCGCGACAGGATACACTCCAAAACACAACGTGAACACACCACATTTTCACAGTGAAAACTGACCCTTTTTTTGCAAAGTGCCTAGCTGTAGATTTTGAACCCTAGATCTGCCGGCACCTCAGGAAACCTAGCAAACATATACATTTTTGAAAACTATACACCCAGGGGAATCCAGGATGGAGTGACTTGTCTAGCTCTCACCAGGTTCTGTTACCCAGAATCCCTTGCGTACCTCAAACTTTGTAAAAAAAAACAAATTTTCCTCACATTTCTGTGGTGGAAAGTTCTGGAATCTGCATGATCCACAAAATTCCATGCACCCCGCACTCCTCAAAGTCTTCCAAGAAAAAAAATGGTACCTCACTTGTGTGAGTAGAACTAGTGCCCGCGAATGGAAACGGCCCAAAACGCAACGTGGACACACCACATTTTCACAGTGAAAACTGACCTTTTTTTGCAAAGTGCCTAGCTGTAGATTTTGAACCCTACCTCTGTCGGCACCTAGGGAAACCTAGCAAACCTATACATTTTTGAAAACTAGACACCCAGGGGAATCTAGGATGGGGTGACTTGTCTGGCTCTCACCAGGTTCTGTTACCCAAAATCCCTTGCGAACCTCAAACTTTGTAAAACAAAAACACATTTTTCTCACATTTCTGTGATGGAAAGTTCTGGAATATACCTGGATCCACAAAATTCCACCCACCCCGCATTCCCCAAAGTCGTCTGAGAAAAATGGTACCTCACTTATGTGGGTAGGTCTAGCGCCCGCGACAGGAAACTGTCCAAAACGCAACGTGGACACACCACATTTTCACAGTGAAAATGGACCCTTTTTTTGCAAAGTGCCTAGCTGTAGATTTCGAACACTAGCTCTGCCGGCACCTAGGGAAACCTAGCACACCTATACATTTTTTAAAACTAGACACCCAGGGAAATCCAGGATGGAGTGACATGTCTGGCTCTCACCAGGTTCCATTACCCAGAATCCCTTTAAAACCTCAAAATTTGTCAAAACAAATACATTTTCCTCACATTTCTGTGGTGGAAAGTTCTGGAATCTGCGTGGATCCACAAAATTCCATGCACCCCGCATTCCCCAAAGTCTTCCAAAAAAATGGTACCTCACTTGTGTGGGTAGGCCTAGCGCCCACGACAGGAAACGGCCCAAAACGCAATGTGGACACACCACATTTTCACAGTGAAAACGGACCCCTTTTTTGCAAAGTGACTAGCTGTAGATTTCGAACCCTAGCTCTGCCGGCACCTACGGAAACCTAGCAAACCTATACATTTTTGATAACTAGACACCCACGGAAATCCAGGATGGGGTGACTTGTCTGGCTCTCACCAGGTTCTCTTATCCAGAATCCCTTGCAAACCTCAAAATTTGTCAAAAAACAACATTTTCCTCACATTTCTATGGTGGAAAGTTTTGGAATCTGCGTGGATCCCCAAATTCCACGCACCCCGCATTCCCCAAAGTCTACAGAGAAAAATGGTACCTCACTTGTGTGGGTAGGTCTAGTGCCCGCCACAGGAAACGGCCCAAAACGCAACGTGGACACACCACATTTTCACAGTGAAAACGGACCCTATTTTTGCAATGTGCCTAGCTGTAGATTTTGTACCCTAGCTCTGCCAGCACCTAGGGAAACCTAGCAAACCTCTACATTTTTTAAAACTATACACCCAGGGGAATCCAGCATGGGGTGACTTGTCTGGCTCTCACCAGGTTCTGTTACCCAGAATCCCTTGAAAACCTCAAAATTTGTCCAAAAAAACACATTTTCCTCGCATTTTGGTGGTGGAAAGTTCTAGAATCTGCATGGATCCACAAAATTCCACCCACCCCGCATTCCCCAAAGTCTTCCGAGAAAAATGGTGTCTCACTTGTGTGGGTTGGTCTAGTGCCCATGACAGGAAACGCCCCACAAGACAACGTGGACACACCACATTTTCACAGTGAAAACGGACCCTTTTTTTGCAAAGTGCCTAGCTGTAGATTTTGAACCCTAGCTCTGCCGGCACCTAGGGAAACCTAGCAAACCTATACATTTTTAAAAACTAGACACCCAGGGAAATCCCGGATGGGGTGACTTGTCTGGCTCTCACCAGGTTCCGTTACCCAGAATCCCTTGAAAACCTCCAAATTTGTCAAAACAAATACATTTTTCTCACATTTCTGTGGCGGAAAGTTCGGGAATCTGCGTGGATCCACAAAATACCACACACCGCGCATTCCTCAAAGTCTTCCGAGAAAAATGGTACCTCACTTGTGTGGGTAGGCCTAGTGCCCGCGACAGGAAAGGGCCCAAAACGCAACGTGGACACACTACATTTTCACAGTGAAAACGGACCCTCTTTTTGCAAAGTGCCTAGCTGTAGATTTTGAACCCTAGCTCTGCCAGCACCTAGGGAAAGCTTGCAAACCTATACATTTTTTAAAACTAGACACCCAGGGGAATCCAGCATGGGGTTACTTGTCTGCCTCTCACCAGGTTCTGTTACCCAGAATCCCTTGAAAACCTCAAAATTTGTCAAAACAAATACATTTTCCTCACATTTCTGTGGTGGAAAGTTCTGGAATCTGCATGGATCCACAAAATTCCATGCACCCCGCATTTGACAAAGTCTTCCAAGAAAAATGGTACCTCACTTGTGTGGGTAGGCCTAGTGCCCGCCACAGGAAACGGCCCAAAACGCAACGTGGACACAACACATTTTCACAGTGAAAACGGACCCTTTTTTTGCAAAGTGCCTAGCTGTAGATTTTGAACCCTAGATCTGCTGTCACCTAGGGAAACCTAGCATACCTATACATTTTTTAAAACTAGACACCCAGGGGAATCCAGGATGGGGTGACTTGTCTGGCTCTCACCAGCTTCTGTTACCCAGAATCCCTTGAAAACCTCAAAATTTGTCCCAAAAAAACACATTTTCCTCGCATTTCTGTGGTGGAAAGTTCTGGAATCTGCATGGATCCACAAAATTCCACCCACCCCCCATTCCCCAAAGTCTTACGAGAAAAATGGTACCTCACTTGTGTGGGTTGGTCCAGTGCCCATGACAGGAAACGCCCCAAAACACAACGGGGACACACCACATTTTCACAGTGAAAACGTAGCCTTTTTTTGCAAAGTGCCTAGCTGTAGATTTTGAACCCTAGCTCTGCCGGCACCTAGGGAAACCTAGCAAACCTATACATTTTTAAAAACTAGACACCCAGGGAATTCCAGGATGGGTTGACTTGTCTGGCTCTCACCAGGTTCCGTTACCCAGAATCCCTTGAAAACCTCCAAATTTGTCAAAGCAAATACATTTTCCTCACATTTCTGTGGTGGAAAGTTCTGGAATCTGGGTGGATACACAAAATTACACACACCGCACATTCCCCAAAGTCTTCCGAGAAAAATGGTACCTCACTTGTGTGGGTAGGCCTAGTGCCCGCAACAGGAAATGGCCCAAAACGCAACGTGGAAACACTACATTTTCACAGTGAAAACGGACCTCTTTTTGCAAAGTGCCTAGCTGTAGATTTTGAACCCTAGTTCTGCCGGCACCTAGGGAAAGCTAGCAAACCTATACATTTTTTAAAACTAGACACCCAGGGGAATACAGCATGGGGTGACTTGTCTGGCTCTCACCATGTTCTGTTACCCAGAATCCATTTTCCTCGCATTTCTGTGGTGGAAAGTCCTGGAATCTGCATGGATCCACAAAATTCCACCCAACACACATTCCTCAAAGTCTTCCGAGAAAATGGTACCTCACTTGTGTGGGTTGGTCCAGTGCCCATGACAGGAAACACCCCAAATCACAACGGGGACACACCACATTTTCACAGTGAAAACGGACCCTTTTTACAAAGTGCTAAGCTGTAGATTTTGAACCCTAGCTCTGCCAGCACCTAGGGAAACCTAGCAAACCTATACATTTTTAAGAACTAGACACACAGGGAAATCCAGGATGGGGTCACTTGTCTGGCTCTCACCAGGTTCCGTTATCCAGAATTCCTTGAAAACCTCCAAATTTGTCAAAACAAATACATTTTCCTCACATTTCTGTGGTGGAAAGTTCTGGAATCTGTGTGGATCCACAAAATTCCATGCACCTTGCATTTGCCAAAGTCTTCCGAGAAAAATGGTACCTCACTTGTGTGGGTAGGCCTAGTGCCCACCACAGGAAACGGCCCAAAACGCAACGTGGACACAACACATTTTCACAGTGAAAACTGACTCTTTTTTTGCAAAGTGCCTAGCTGTAGATTTTGAACCTTAGATCTGCTGTCACCTAGGGAAACCTAGCATGCCTATACATTTTTGAAAACTATAGACCCAGGGGAATCCAGGATGGAGTGACTTGTCCGGCTCTCACCAGGTTCCGTTACCCAGAATCCCTTGAAAACCTCAAAATTTGTCCAAAAAACCCACATTTTCCTCGCATTTCTGTGGTGGAAAATTCTGGAATCTGCATGGATCCACAAAATTCCACCCACTCCGCATTCCCCAAAGTCTTCCGAGAAAAATGGTACCTCACTTGTGTGGGTTGGTCTAGTGCCCATGACAGAAACGCCCCAAAACACAACGTGGACACACCACATTTTCACAGTGAAAACGGACCCTTTTTTTGCAAAGTGCCTAGCTGTAGATTTTGAACCCTAGATCTGCTGTCACCTAGGGAAACCTAGCATACCTATACATTTTTTAAAACTAGACACCCAGGGGAATCCAGGATGGGGTGACTTGTCTGGCTCTCACCAGCTTCTGTTACCCAGAATCCCTTGAAAACCTCAAAATTTGTCCCAAAAAACACATTTTCCTCGCATTTCTGTGGTGGAAAGTTCTGGAATCTGCATGGATCCACAAAATTACACCCACCCCCATTCCCCAAAGTCTTACGAGAAAAATGGTACCTCACTTGTGTGGGTTGGTCCAGTGCCCATGACAGGAAACGCCCCAAAACACAACGGGGACACACCACATTTTCACAGTGAAAACGTAGCCTTTTTTTGCAAAGTGCCTAGCTGTAGATTTTGAACCCTAGCTCTGCCGGCACCTAAGGAAACCTAGCAAACCTATACATTTTTAAAAACTAGACACCCAGGGAATTCCAGGATGGGTTGACTTGTCTGGCTCTCACCAGGTTCCGTTACCCAGAATCCCTTGAAAACCTCCAAATTTGTCAAAGCAAATACATTTTCCTCACATTTCTGTGGTGGAAAGTTCTGGAATCTGGGTGGATACACAAAATTTCACACACCGCACATTCCCCAAAGTCTTCCGAGAAAAATGGTACCTCACTTGTGTGGGTAGGCCTAGTGCCCGCAACAGGAAATGGCCCAAAACGCAACGTGGAAACACTACATTTTCACAGTGAAAACGGACCCTCTTTTGCAAAGTGCCTAGCTGTAGATTTTGAACCCTAGTTCTGCCGGAACCTAGGGAAAGCTAGCAAACCTATACATTTTTTAAAACTAGACACCCAGGGGAATACAGCATGGGGTGACTTGTCTGGCTCTCACCATGTTCTGTTACCCAGAATCCATTTTCCTCGCATTTCTGTGGTGGAAAGTCCTGGAATCTGCATGGATCCACAAAATTCCACCCAACACACATTCCTCAAAGTCTTCCGAGAAAAATGGTACCTCACTTGTGTGGGTTGGTCCAGTGCCCATGACAGGAAACACCCCAAATCACAACGGGGACACACCACATTTTCACAGTGAAAACGGACCCTTTTTACAAAGTGCTAAGCTGTAGATTTTGAACCCTAGATCTGCTGTCACCTAGGGAAACCTAGCATACCTATACATTTTTTAAAACTAGACACCCAGGGGAATCCAGGATGGGGTGACTTGTCTGGCTCTCACCAGCTTCTGTTACCCAGAATCCCTTGAAAACCTCAAAATTTGTCCCAAAAAACACATTTTCCTCGCATTTCTGTGGTGGAAAGTTCTGGAATCTGCATGGATCCACAAAATTCCACCCACCCCCATTCCCCAAAGTCTTACGAGAAAAATGGTACCTCACTTGTGTGGGTTGGTCCAGTGCCCATGACAGGAAACGCCCCAAAACACAACGGGGACACACCACATTTTCACAGTGAAAACGTAGCCTTTTTTTGCAAAGTGCCTAGCTGTAGATTTTGAACCCTAGCTCTGCCGGCACCTAGGGAAACCTAGCAAACCTATACATTTTTAAAAACTAGACACCCAGGGAATTCCAGGATGGGTTGACTTGTCTGGCTCTCACCAGGTTCCGTTACCCAGAATCCCTTGAAAACCTCAAAATTTGTCAAAACAAATACATTTTCCTCACATTTCTGTGGTGGAAAGTTCTGGAATCTGCATGGATCCACAAAATTCCATGCACCCCGCATTTGACAAAGTCTTCCAAGAAAAATGGTACCTCACTTGTGTGGGTAGGCCTAGTGCCCGCCACAGGAAACGGCCCAAAACGCAACGTGGACACAACACATTTTCACAGTGAAAACGGACCCTTTTTTGCAAAGTGCCTAGCTGTAGATTTTGAACCCTAGATCTGCTGTCACCTAGGGAAACCTAGCATACCTATACATTTTTTAAAACTAGACACCCAGGGGAATCCAGGATGGGGTGACTTGTCTGGCTCTCACCAGCTTCTGTTACCCAGAATCCCTTGAAAACCTCAAAATTTGTCCCAAAAAACACATTTTCCTCGCATTTCTGTGGTGGAAAGTTCTGGAATCTGCATGGATCCACAAAATTCCACCCACCCCCATTCCCCAAAGTCTTACGAGAAAAATGGTACCTCACTTGTGTGGGTTGGTCCAGTGCCCATGACAGGAAACGCCCCAAAACACAACGGGGACACACCACATTTTCACAGTGAAAACGTAGCCTTTTTTTGCAAAGTGCCTAGCTGTAGATTTTGAACCCTAGCTCTGCCGGCACCTAGGGAAACCTAGCAAACCTATACATTTTTAAAAACTAGACACCCAGGGAATTCCAGGATGGGTTGACTTGTCTGGCTCTCACCAGGTTCCGTTACCCAGAATCCCTTGAAAACCTCCAAATTTGTCAAAGCAAATACATTTTCCTCACATTTCTGTGGTGGAAAGTTCTGGAATCTGGGTGGATACACAAAATTTCACACACCGCACATTCCCCAAAGTCTTCCGAGAAAAATGGTACCTCACTTGTGTGGGTAGGCCTAGTGCCCGCAACAGGAAATGGCCCAAAACGCAACGTGGAAACACTACATTTTCACAGTGAAAACGGACCTCTTTTGCAAAGTGCCTAGCTGTAGATTTTGAACCCTAGTTCTGCCGGCACCTAGGGAAAGCTAGCAAACCTATACATTTTTTAAAACTAGACACCCAGGGAATACAGCATGGGGTGACTTGTCTGGCTCTCACCATGTTCTGTTACCCAGAATCCATTTTCCTCGCATTTCTGTGGTGGAAAGTCCTGGAATCTGCATGGATCCACAAAATTCCACCCAACACACATTCCTCAAAGTCTTCCGAGAAAATGGTACCTCACTTGTGTGGGTTGGTCCAGTGCCCATGACAGGAAACACCCCAAATCACAACGGGGACACACCACATTTTCACAGTGAAAACGGACCCTTTTTACAAAGTGCTAAGCTGTAGATTTTGAACCCTAGCTCTGCCAGCACCTAGGGAAACCTAGCAAACCTATACATTTTTAAGAACTAGACACACAGGGAAATCCAGGATGGGGTCACTTGTCTGGCTCTCACCAGGTTCCGTTATCCAGAATTCCTTGAAAACCTCCAAATTTGTCAAAACAAATACATTTTCCTCACATTTCTGTGGTGGAAAGTTCTGGAATCTGTGTGGATCCACAAAATTCCATGCACCTTGCATTTGCCAAAGTCTTCCGAGAAAAATGGTACCTCACTTGTGTGGGTAGGCCTAGTGCCCACCACAGGAAACGGCCCAAAACGCAACGTGGACACAACACATTTTCACAGTGAAAACTGACTCTTTTTTTGCAAAGTGCCTAGCTGTAGATTTTGAACCTTAGATCTGCTGTCACCTAGGGAAACCTAGCATGCCTATACATTTTTGAAAACTATAGACCCAGGGGAATCCAGGATGGAGTGACTTGTCCGGCTCTCACCAGGTTCCGTTACCCAGAATCCCTTGAAAACCTCAAAATTTGTCCAAAAAACCCACATTTTCCTCGCATTTCTGTGGTGGAAAATTCTGGAATCTGCATGGATCCACAAAATTCTACCCACTCCGCATTCCCCAAAGTCTTCCGAGAAAATGGTACCTCACTTGTGTGGGTTGGTCTAGTGCCCATGACAGAAACGCCCCAAAACACAACGTGGACACACCACATTTTCACAGTGAAAACGGACCCTTTTTTTGCAAAGTGCCTAGCTGTAGATTTTGAACCCTAGATCTGCTGTCACCTAGGGAAACCTAGCATACCTATACATTTTTTAAAACTAGACACCCAGGGGAATCCAGGATGGGGTGACTTGTCTGGCTCTCACCAGCTTCTGTTACCCAGAATCCCTTGAAAACCTCAAAATTTGTCCCAAAAAACACATTTTCCTCGCATTTCTGTGGTGGAAAGTTCTGGAATCTGCATGGATCCACAAAATTACACCCACCCCCATTCCCCAAAGTCTTACGAGAAAAATGGTACCTCACTTGTGTGGGTTGGTCCAGTGCCCATGACAGGAAACGCCCCAAAACACAACGGGGACACACCACATTTTCACAGTGAAAACGTAGCCTTTTTTGCAAAGTGCCTAGCTGTAGATTTTGAACCCTAGCTCTGCCGGCACCTAAGGAAACCTAGCAAACCTATACATTTTTAAAAACTAGACACCCAGGGAATTCCAGGATGGGTTGACTTGTCTGGCTCTCACCAGGTTCCGTTACCCAGAATCCCTTGAAAACCTCCAAATTTGTCAAAGCAAATACATTTTCCTCACATTTCTGTGGTGGAAAGTTCTGGAATCTGGGTGGATACACAAAATTTCACACACCGCACATTCCCCAAAGTCTTCCGAGAAAAATGGTACCTCACTTGTGTGGGTAGGCCTAGTGCCCGCAACAGGAAATGGCCCAAAACGCAACGTGGAAACACTACATTTTCACAGTGAAAACGGACCCTCTTTTTGCAAAGTGCCTAGCTGTAGATTTTGAACCCTAGTTCTGCCGGAACCTAGGGAAAGCTAGCAAACCTATACATTTTTTAAAACTAGACACCCAGGGGAATACAGCATGGGGTGACTTGTCTGGCTCTCACCATGTTCTGTTACCCAGAATCCATTTTCCTCGCATTTCTGTGGTGGAAAGTCCTGGAATCTGCATGGATCCACAAAATTCCACCCAACACACATTCCTCAAAGTCTTCCGAGAAAAATGGTACCTCACTTGTGTGGGTTGGTCCAGTGCCCATGACAGGAAACACCCCAAATCACAACGGGGACACACCACATTTTCACAGTGAAAACGGACCCTTTTTACAAAGTGCTAAGCTGTAGATTTTGAACCCTAGATCTGCTGTCACCTAGGGAAACCTAGCATACCTATACATTTTTTAAAACTAGACACCCAGGGGAATCCAGGATGGGGTGACTTGTCTGGCTCTCACCAGCTTCTGTTACCCAGAATCCCTTGAAAACCTCAAAATTTGTCCCAAAAAACACATTTTCCTCGCATTTCTGTGGTGGAAAGTTCTGGAATCTGCATGGATCCACAAAATTCCACCCACCCCCATTCCCCAAAGTCTTACGAGAAAAATGGTACCTCACTTGTGTGGGTTGGTCCAGTGCCCATGACAGGAAACGCCCCAAAACACAACGGGGACACACCACATTTTCACAGTGAAAACGTAGCCTTTTTTGCAAAGTGCCTAGCTGTAGATTTTGAACCCTAGCTCTGCCGGCACCTAGGGAAACCTAGCAAACCTATACATTTTTAAAAACTAGACACCCAGGGAATTCCAGGATGGGTTGACTTGTCTGGCTCTCACCAGGTTCCGTTACCCAGAATCCCTTGAAAACCTCCAAATTTGTCAAAGCAAATACATTTTCCTCACATTTCTGTGGTGGAAAGTTCTGGAATCTGGGTGGATACACAAAATTTCACACACCGCACATTCCCCAAAGTCTTCCGAGAAAAATGGTACCTCACTTGTGTGGGTAGGCCTAGTGCCCGCAACAGGAAATGGCCCAAAACGCAACGTGGAAACACTACATTTTCACAGTGAAAACGGACCCTCTTTTTGCAAAGTGCCTAGCTGTAGATTTTGAACCCTAGTTCTGCCGGCACCTAGGGAAAGCTAGCAAACCTATACATTTTTTAAAACTAGACACCCAGGGGAATACAGCATGGGGTGACTTGTCTGGCTCTCACCATGTTCTGTTACCCAGAATCCATTTTCCTCGCATTTCTGTGGTGGAAAGTCCTGGAATCTGCATGGATCCACAAAATTCCACCCAACACACATTCCTCAAAGTCTTCCGAGAAAAATGGTACCTCACTTGTGTGGGTTGGTCCAGTGCCCATGACAGGAAACACCCCAAATCACAACGGGGACACACCACATTTTCACAGTGAAAACGGACCCTTTTTTACAAAGTGCTAAGCTGTAGATTTTGAACCCTAGCTCTGCCAGCACCTAGGGAAACCTAGCAAACCTATACATTTTTAAGAACTAGACACACAGGGAAATCCAGGATGGGGTCACTTGTCTGGCTCTCACCAGGTTCCGTTATCCAGAATTCCTTGAAAACCTCCAAATTTGTCAAAACAAATACATTTTCCTCACATTTCTGTGGTGGAAAGTTCTGGAATCTGTTTGGATCCACAAAATTCCATGCACCTTGCATTTGCCAAAGTCTTCCGAGAAAAATGGTACCTCACTTGTGTGGGTAGGCCTAGTGCCCACCACAGGAAACGGCCCAAAACGCAACGTGGACACAACACATTTTCACAGTGAAAACGGACTCTTTTTTTGCAAAGTGCCTAGCTGTAGATTTTGAACCTTAGATCTGCTGTCACCTAGGGAAACCTAGCATGCCTATACATTTTTGAAAACTATAGACCCAGGGGAATCCAGGATGGAGTGACTTGTCCGGCTCTCACCAGGTTCCGTTACCCAGAATCCCATGAAAACCTCAAAATTTGTCCAAAAAACCCACATTTTCCTCGCATTTCTGTGGTGGAAAATTCTGGAATCTGCATGGATCCACAAAATTCCACCCACTCCGCATTCCCCAAAGTCTTCCGAGAAAAATGGTACCTCACTTGTGTGGGTTGGTCTAGTGCCCATGACAGAAACGCCCCAAAACACAACGTGGACACACCACATTTTCACAGTGAAAACGGACCCTTTTTTTTTGCAAAGTGCCCAGCTGTAGATTTTGAACCCTAGCTCTGCCGGCATCTAGGGAAACCTAGCAAACCTATAAATTTTTTAAATCTAGACACCCAGGGGAATCCATCATGGTGTGACTTGTCTGGCTCTCAGCAGGTTCTGTTACCCAGAATCCCTTGAAAACCTAAAAATGTGTCAAAACAAATACATTTTCCTCACATTTCTGTGGTGTAAAGTTCTGGAATATGTGTGGATCCACAAAATTCCATGCACCTCACATTTGCCAAAGTCTTCCGAGAAAAATGGTACCTCACTTGTGTGGGTAGGCCTAGTGCCCGCCACAGGAAACTGCCCAAAACGCAAAGTGGACACAACACATTTTCACAGTGAAAACGGACCCTTTTTTTGCAAAGTGCCTAGCTGTAGATTTTGAACCCTAGATCTGCTGTAACCTAGGGAAACCTAGCATACCTATACATTTTTGAAAACTAGACACCCAGGGGAATCCAGGATGGGGTGACTTTTCTAACTCTCACCAGGTTCCGTTACCCAGAATCCCTTGAAAACCTCCAAATTTGTCAAAACAAATATATTTTCCTCACATTTCTGTGGTGGAAAGTTCTGGAATCTGGGTGGATACACAAAATTCCTCACACCGCGCATTCCCCAAAGTCTTCCGAGAAAAATGGTACCTCACTTGTGTGGGTAGGCCTAGTGCCCGCGACTGGAGACGGCCCAAAACGCAACATGGACACACTACATTTTCACAGTGAAAACGGACCCTCTTTTTGCAAAGTGCCTAGCTGTAGATTTTGAACCCTAGCTCTGCTGGCACCTAGGGAAACCTAGCAAACCTATACATTTTTAAAAACTAGACACCCAGGGAAATCCAGCATGGGGTGACTTGTCTGGCTCTCACCAGGTTCTGTTACCCATAATCCCTTGTAAACCTCAAAATTTGTCAAAACAAATACATTTTCCTCACATTTCTGTGGTGGAAATTTCTGGAATCTGCGTGGATCCACAAAATTCCATGCACCACGCATTCCCCAAAGTCTTCTGAGAAACATGGTACCTCACTTGTGTGTGTAGGCCTAGTGCCCACGACAGGAAATGGGCCAAAACGCAACGTGGACCCAACACATTTTCACAATGAAATCGGACCTATTTTTTGCAAAGTGCCTTGCTGTAGATTTTGAACCCTAGCTCTGCCGCCAACTAGGGAAACCGAGCAAACCTATATATTTTTGTAAACTAGACACCCAGGGAAATCCAGGATGGGGTGACTTGTCTGGCTCTCACCAGGTTCCGTTACCCAGAATACCTTGAAAACCTCAAAATTTGTCAAAAAAACAAATTTTTCTTACATTTCTGTGGTGGAAAGTTCTGGAATCTGCGTGGATCCACGAAATTCCACCCACCCCGCATTTCCCAAAGTATTCTGATAAAAGTGGTACCTCACTTGTGTGGGTAGGCCTAGCGCCCACGACAGGAAACGGCATAAAACGCAACGTGGACACATCACATTTTCACAGTGAAAACGGACCCTTTTTTTGCAAAGTGCCTAGCTGTAGATTTCGAACCCTAGCTCTGCCGGCACCTACGTAAACCTAGCAAACCTATACATTTTTGATAACTAGACACCCAGGGGAATTCAGGATGGGGTGACTTGTCTGGCTCTCACCAGGTTCTCTTATCCAGAATCCCTTGCAAACCTCAAAATTTGTCAAAAAACAACATTTTTCTCACATTTCTGTGGTGGAAAGTTTTGGAATCTGTGTGGATCCCCAAATTCCACCCACCCAGCATTCCCCAAAGTCTACAGAGAAAATGGTACCTCACTTGTGTGGGTAGGTCTAGTGCCCGCAACAGGAAACGGCCCAAAATGCAACGTGGACACACCACATTTTCACAGTGAAAACGGACCCTATTTTTGCAATGTGCCTAGCTGTAGATTTTGTACCCTAGCTCTGCCGGCACCTAGGGAAACCTAGCAAACCTCTACATTTTTGAAAACTAGACACCCAGGGGAATCCAGCATGGGGTGACTTGTCTGGCTCTCACCACGTTCTGTTACCCAGAATCCCTTGAAAACCTCAAAATTTGTCCAAAAAAAACACATTTTCCTTGCAATTCTGTGGTGGAAAGTTCTGGAATCTGCATGGATCCACAAAATTCCACCCACCCCGCATTCCCCAAAGTCTTCAGAGAAAAATGGTACCTCACTTGTGTGGGTAGGCCTAGTGCCCGCGACAGGAAACGCCCCAAAACACAACGTGGACACACCACATTTTCACAGTGAAAACGGACCCTCTTTTTGCAAAGTGCCTAGCTGTAGATTTTGAACCCTAGCTCTGCTGGTACCTAGGGAAACCTAGCAAACCTATACATTTTTAAAAACTAGACACCCAGGGAAATCCAGCATGGGGTGACTTGTCTGGCTCTCACCAGGTTCTGTTACCCATAATCCCTTGTAAACCTCAAAATTTGTCAAAACAAATACATTTTCCTCACATTTCTGTGGTGGACATTTCTGGAATCTGCGTGGATCCACAAAATTCCATGCACCACGCATTCCACAAAGTCTTCTGAGAAACATGGTACCTCACTTGTGTGGGTAGGCCTAGTGCCCACGACAGGAAACGGGCCAAAACGCAACGTGGACCCAACACATTTTCACAATGAAATCGGACCTATTTTTTGCAAAGTGCCTTGCTGTAGATTTTGAACCCTAGCTCTGCCGCCAACTAGGGAAACCGAGCAAACCTATATATTTTTGTAAACTAGACACCCAGGGAAATCCAGGATGGGGTGACTTGTCTGGCTCTCACCAGGTTCCGTTACCCAGAATCCCTTGAAAACCTCAAAATTTGTCAAAAAAACAAATTTTTCTTACATTTCTGTGGTGGAAAGTTCTGGAATCTGCGTGGATCCACGAAATTCCACCCACCCCGCATTTCCCAAAGTATTCTGATAAAAGTGGTACCTCACTTGTGTGGGTAGGCCTAGCGCCCACGACAGGAAACGGCATAAAACGCAACGTGGACACATCACATTTTCACAGTGAAAACGGACCCTTTTTTGCAAAGTGCCTAGCTGTAGATTTCGAACCCTAGCTCTGCCGGCACCTACGTAAACCTAGCAAACCTATACATTTTTGATAACTAGACACCCAGGGGAATTCAGGATGGGGTGACTTGTCTGGCTCTCACCAGGTTCTCTTATCCAGAATCCCTTGCAAACCTCAAAATTTGTCAAAAAACAACATTTTTCTCACATTTCTGTGGTGGAAAGTTTTGGAATCTGTGTGGATCCCCAAATTCCACCCACCCAGCATTCCCCAAAGTCTACAGAGAAAAATGGTACCTCACTTGTGTGGGTAGGTCTAGTGCCCGCAACAGGAAACGGCCCAAAATGCAACGTGGACACACCACATTTTCACAGTGAAAACGGACCCTATTTTTGCAATGTGCCTAGCTGTAGATTTTGTACCCTAGCTCTGCCGGCACCTAGGGAAACCTAGCAAACCTCTACATTTTTGAAAACTAGACACCCAGGGGAATCCAGCATGGGGTGACTTGTCTGGCTCTCACCACGTTCTGTTACCCAGAATCCCTTGAAAACCTCAAAATTTGTCCCAAAAAACCATTTTCCTTGCAATTCTGTGGTGGAAAGTTCTGGAATCTGCATGGATCCACAAAATTCCACCCACCCCACATTCCCCAAAGTCTTCAGAGAAAAATGGTACCTCACTTGTGTGGGTAGGCCTAGTGCCCGCGACTGGAGACGGCCCAAAACGCAACATGGACACACTACATTTTCACAGTGAAAACGGACCCTCTTTTGCAAAGTGCCTAGCTGTAGATTTTGAACCCTAGCTCTGCTGGCACCTAGGGAAACCTAGCAAACCTATACATTTTTAAAAACTAGACACCCAGGGAAATCCAGCATGGGGTGACTTGTCTGGCTCTCACCAGGTTCTGTTACCCATAATCCCTTGTAAACCTCAAAATTTGTCAAAACAAATACATTTTCCTCACATTTCTGTGGTGGACATTTCTGGAATCTGCGTGGATCCACAAAATTCCATGCACCACGCATTCCCCAAAGTCTTCTGAGAAACATGGTACCTCACTTGTGTGGGTAGGCCTAGTGCCTACGACAGGAAACGGGCCAAAACGCAACGTGGACCCAACACATTTTCACAATGAAATCGGACCTATTTTTTGCAAAGTGCCTTGCTGTAGATTTTGAACCCTAGCTCTGCCGCCAACTAGGGAAACCGAGCAAACCTATATATTTTTGTAAACTAGACACCCAGGGAAATCCAGGATGGGGTGACTTGTCTGGCTCTCACCAGGTTCCGTTACCCAGAATCCCTTGAAAACCTCAAAATTTGTCAAAAAAACAAATTTTTCTTACATTTCTGTGGTGGAAAGTTCTGGAATATGCGTGGCTCCACAAAATTGCTCTCACCTCGCATTCCCCAAAGTCTTCAGAGAAAAATGGTACCTCACTTGTGTGGGTAGACCTAGTGCCCGCAGCAGGAAACGGCCCAAAACGCAACGAGGACACAACACATTTTCACAGTGAAAACGGACCCTTTTTTTGCAAAGTGCCTAGCTGTAGATTTTGAACCCTAGATCTACCAACACCTAGGGAAACCTAGCAAACCTATAAATTTTTGAAGACTAGACACCCATGGGAATCCAGAATGGGGTGACTTGTCTAGCTCTCACCAGGTTCTGTTACCCAGAATCCCTTTCAAACCTCAAGCTTTGAAAACCACATTTTCCTCAAATTTCTGTGGTGGGAAGTTCTGGAATCTGCGTGGATCCACAAAATTCCACCCACGCCGCATTCTCCAAAGTCTTCAGAGAAAAATGGTACCTCACTTGTTTGGTTAGGCCTAGCCCCCGCGACAGGAAACAGCCCAAAAAGCAAAGTGGACACACCACATTTTCACAGTGAAAACGGACCCTTTTTTTGCAAACTGCCAAGCTGTATATTTTGTACCCTAGCTCTGCCGGCACCTAGGGAAACCTAGGAAACCTATACATTTTTGAAAACTAGACACCCAGAGGAATCCAGGATCGGGTGACTTGTCTGGCTCTCACCAGGTTCTGTTTCCCAGAATCCCTAGCAAACCTCAAACTTTGTAAAAAAAAAACATTTTCCTCACATTTCTGTGGTGGAAAGTTCTGAAATCTGCGTGAATCCACAAAATTCCACCCACACCGCATTTCCCAAAGTCTTCCTGAGAAAATGGTACCTCACTTGTGTGGGTAGGCCGCGCGCCCACAACAGGAAACGGTCCAAAACGCATCTTGGACACACCACATTTTCACATTGAAAACTGACCCTTTTTTTGCAAAGTGCCTAGCTGTAGGTTTCGAACCCTAGCTCTGCTGGAACCTAGGGAAACCTAGCAAACCTATACATTTTTGAAAACTAGACACCCAGGGGAATCCAGGATGGGGTGACTTGTCTGGCTCTCACCAGGTTCTGTTATCCAATATCCCTTGCAAACCTCAAACTTTATTAAAAAAAAAAAACATTTTCCTCATATTTCTGTGGTGGAAAGTTCTGGAATCTGCGTGGATCCTATAATTTCCACCCACCCTGCATTCCCCCATGTCTTCCAAGAAAAATGGTACCTCACTTTTGTGGGTAGGCCTAGCGGCCGCGATAGGAACCGTCCCAAAACGCAACGTAGACTCACCACATTTTCACAGTGAAAACGGACCCTTTTTTGCAAAGTGCCTAGCTGTAGATTTTGAAACCTAGCTCTGCTGGTACCTAGGGAAACCTAGCAAACTTATACATTTTTAAAAACTAGACACCCAGGGGAATCCAGGATGGGGTGACTTGTCTGCCTCTCACCAGGTTCTGTTACCCAGAATCCCTTGCAAATGTCAAACTTTGTAAAAAAAAAAACACACATTTACCTCATATTTCTGTCATGGAAAGTTCTGGAATCTGCGTGGATCCACAAAATTCCACCCACCCCACATTCCCCAAAGTCTTCTGAGAAAAATGGTACCTCACTCGCGAAAACTAGACACCCTGGGGAGTCCAGCGAGGTATGGCTTGTGTGGACCCCCCAACGTTTTCCTACCCAAAATCCCCTGCCAACCTCAAATTTAGCTGAAAAAAAATCAAATTTTTCTCAAATTTCTGTGTGGGAAAGTTCAGGATTCTGCATGGATCCACAAATTTCCTACCACCCAGCGTTACTACAAGTCTCCCGATTAAATTGGTACCTCACTCGCGTGGGTGGGTCAAGTACCCGCGACAGCAAGGGCCAAAAACTTATTGTGGAGACATCAAAATTACCTATCACAAAACTATCTGCTTTTGCAAGGGGGTCACATGAGTTTTTGGTCCCGAGGTCGGCAGCCATCTAGGGAAACCTACCAAACCCACACATTTCTGAAAACTATAGACCATGGGGAGTCCAATGGGGTATGGCTTGCATGGATCCCCCAATGTTTCCCTACCCAGAATCCCCAGCAAACCTCAAATTATTCTGAAAAAAACAATTTCTTCGCAAATTTCTGTGTTGGAAAGTTGTGGAATCACCGGGCTGACATAAATATCCTACCACCCAGCGTTCCCCCAGGTGTCCCGATAAAAATGTTACCCCACTTGTGTCAGCCCGGTGATCCCACAACTTTCCCACACAGAAATTTGAGAAAAAAGTGTTTTTTTCAGCTAATTTGAGGTTTGCAGGGGATGTTGGAGTTGGCCTAACGGCTAGGGCAGTCGACCTCGAATCTGGGTTCGAGTCTCGGCAATGAAGCTGAACATCCTGTGATTCTGGGAAAATCACTTAATCTCCCGGTGCCTAACAAAAATAAATGTGTCCTCATGTAATGCAACTGGTGCTATGTAAACCGCTCTGATACCCGATTCGGGTCAAGTTCGCACTATATAAAACTCTGTAAAAAAATAATAATAATAAATAAAAAATAAAAAATGTTGGGTAAAAAAAAAACAGTGGGAGCCACGCAAGTCATTCACCCGTGTACTTCCCTTCTTGTCTACTATTCAAAAATGTGAAGGTTTGCCTAGGTGACGACTGAGCTAGGGCACAAAGTCCCCTGCAACCCATATTGACAAAAAAAAGTCTTACAAAAGGCCATTGAACCGCCACAAATATAAATCCAGAAGTAATTTGATAAAGTTAATCCACCACTTACACTGGTTGGTTTTAGCACCTCTAGAAACGCTGGCTTCAAAGCACAAATACTTATCAAAGTATATAATTATTGAAGCCAAGCCTTCTGAAGGGGAGCCATAAAGCCACTTCACGGCACCAACCACTTTATGGTCCATTCACACGCCATTCACGCACCACACACAAGACTTCCATAGCGCCAGCCACGGGCCCAATCAACCAGATCACTTGCACTCACATAAACATACCGCCGCCATGCAAGGGCCCATTACATTCATATGCCACGAGACATAAAGAGTTTGACTACATTTTTCCACCTGTCAAGTCTCCCCCTCCATCTTCCTGAACGTTACCGAACAAATGCCGAGTGAACCTTTACTAATGGCTCCCATGACAGCCACATGAGGCTCAGGAAGACATGTCTTTCATGCGCCCATAGCGCACTCACTGTGCTAAATCCAACTCCTTCCAGTTTGTGGATGCAAGTTGGGGTGTGCCCGAGTATGCCGCAAAGCCATTCCTCGAGCTGAGCAAGCATATCTACCTTTGAAACTAAGGCAAACATGCTGGAAATTTTCAAAAGCTTTCTAAAGATAACATCATACACTATGAACAACGGTTGAATGTGAAACACGGGTAGTCCGTGACAACGTAGCATATGTCCAATCCACCGTTATGTGCAGTGACTGTAATGCACTTATCATACAGCAAACTGACCATCTGCTAAGTTCTAACGGAGGATGAACATGGCAAGCAGCATTGACCCATAAGTACTATAGTAAATTCAGTGCGAGAGTGGCAGCAATGGATTTGAATCCATGGGTGAAGATGAAGTTATGAAGTGTATCTATACTACCTTTACTATCTGCCTTCTACCTTTGCAATATTCCTCGGAAAGCGCCCCTACCATAAGCTGTTCTAACCTGTTTGTGTGTCTGTCCTCATCAGAGTCCTGACTAATCCTGTCTAATTGTCAAGAGACCCTATACTAATGCCTTCCATCTCTAGCTACTTGAAGCTTGAGAAAACATTTCTGTCACGTGCTATCAATGCTCTCACTGTGCTAAATCCAACTCCTTCCAGTTTGTGGATGCAAGTTGGGGGTGCCCGAGTATGCCGCAAAGCCATTCCTCGAGCTGAGCAAGCATATCTACCTTTGAAACTAAGGCAAACATGCTGGAAATTTTCAAAAGCTTTCTAAACAGAACATCATAAACTATGAAGAACGGTTGAATATGAAACACGGGTACCCCGTGACAACGTGGCGTATGTTCTGTCGACCAGTATGTGCAGCGTGGGGACTATAATGCACTTGTCAATTGGCGAACAGAACAACTACCATGTTCTGAAAGCAGATAAAGGTGTTGAGAAGTCCATAATTTCCTGAAGTAGAGGAACAAATATTCTGCAGCTGCTTGCGCAGTGAAGGAGTGGCCCACAGACAGTAGGTATCCATTCACACCAATTGAAAGGTTTACCTATTGGCAGCTCCACCTCAGTCAATTTCCAGGTATTTTTCTTTAGTATGATTCAACATAAAGCAAGTAGGAAAACAGAATGCAGGCTTAATTGGGCACTGGGGACAGTAAACACGAGTCTCCTGCCTCTTTCCCTGCATCGAGCACACTTTACAACGACGACATGGTCGCTCCTTTTTGGGTGTTGCGGGAATTTTATCAGCAAAGTGTCACTCCTGCAGCCTTGCCACGTCCTCCAGAACACATGAAGTGGAGGCTGCTGCTTCTGTAGCAGTGAGACTTTCAATCACAGACAACTGAAAGTCAAGGAAAGACATAAGTCTTCCTGTGGTGGTCTGACAATAAACAACATACGCATTGTATGTTGCCATCTGGATCAGGTGAGTAAACAGTTTCTTATACCAAGTGCGAGTTTTACTACTCGCATTGTATGGCTGAAGAACCTGGTCGTTCTTGTCCACTCAGCCCATGTACTTGTTGTAATCAAGTATACAGGTGGGCTTGTGGACTTCGGCCATCTGACCCCAAACCGTGACAGGGGAAGTGCTCTCAGCATCAATTGTAGTGAGTACGTACACGTCATGCCTATCTGAGAACTTGACTGCGAGCAGTTCGTTGGAACACAACGCAGTGCTCTGGGATTTCTGGAGCTTCTTGCAAACAAGCTCCTGCAGGAATCCTTTGTGGTGACAATGAATTGTACCGCAAGCCACGGTGCCAGCTTTGTAGAGCTCACTGAACAGCTCTACTCCTGTATAGAAATTGTCCACATAAAGGTTATAACCTTTGTGAAAAAGTGGCTGGACAAGCTCCCATATCATCTTTCCTGTGACCCCTAGCATGGGAGGACAACCTACAGGGTTAAGAGTTGTGTCCTTCCCTGTATACACTCTCAAGCTGTACACATAGCAAGTGGAGCTCTTACACAGCATGTACAGCTTGATGCCAGAGCGAGCGCGTTTGCTCGGAATGTACTGCCTAAACAGTAGCTTCCCTTTATACAAGATCAATGACTCATCAATGGCTATATTCTTTCCAGGAGTATAAACCTCTGGAAACCTGGCAGACAAATGTTCCACGACAGGCTGAATTTTGAACAACCTGTCATGGTCTGGATGGTCCCGGGGCAATGCAGCAGAATTGTCATTGAAATGCAGCATGCATTGCAATAGCAAAAAACGATCTCTGGTCATGTATGATGCGAAGATGGGGGTTAACCAAACCGTGCGAGTAGACCAGTAGGATAGCAAGGTTGGTTTATGCACTACTCCCATTTTAAGCGTGTGGCCCAAAAATATCTTCAACTCCCCTAAAGAAGTGGGAGTCCACTTGTGTGCCCTAGAATGAGGCCCAAGAGTGCCTCCATGCTCCCTCAGAAATAGTTCGGCACGCAAATTTGTTTGCTGCACAATTTTGTCAAGGAAGTCAACATCCTAAAAGAGATGGACGTAGTCAATTGGCAAAAATTTGCCGTATCGACTTTACATCCAGCGTCACCAGTGAAAGGCGGAATTTGGGGCTGAACTAGATTGGGAGGCTGCAAAGACAGCGATCCGTCTGTGCTTGCGGCCGCACATGCCTGCTCTCTGGGTTGCTCTAACCTGCTACTGGTGTCCCGTGCATAGACTGCTGGCAAAGGGACAGCATGGCTGACATCGTCTCCTTCAGAATCGCTGGAAGATGAGTCGTCGGATGGAACTGCGTCGACTGAATAATCCCTCCCAGATTCTGCTCCATTGTCCTCTCCCTCAGATGCTGTCTCAGTCTCTGCTGTCTCAGTCTCTGATCCTACCTCAGAGCTGGACTCCAGAATCAGACTTAGGGCCTGGGCAGCATTCATCCAACGATACGCCATCTCTGCTAGTGCCTAAGACTATCCTTTTAAAACACTATCCTACGTAGAAGGCAGATAGGTTGTTGGTTTCAAAGTGTAGGTGGGTGTGTGCGTGAGTGAAGTGTTTAACAGTCAGTAATGATGAAGTCACCTTACCTTTCCTTTGCAAAATCCGTACGCTCTCCAAAAAGACTAAGAAAGAGAGAAAAAAGACACAGTATTACTTTACCTTGCCACATACCCATCATCGCAGCCTTTAGCGCTGGTGGAAGCCAGTGCGACAATCATTTTGGCACCCTCCCATGACTTTCAATAAATATCTGTTATTCAGCGCCAAGATGCCTACGGGTGAACATGTGCTTTACAATTGCACACTATGACCTCCTTTGCTTCCCTCACTACCATCCTTGCAAACGTGCCCCTCATCTCTCCATAGCCCCTCTCTCACATACATTTCATCTGTTTCAAAGTGTTTCTAATGCGTGGCTTTACTATTCCACTTAGATATCCACATAATACAGATCTGTTCTTTCCAGCATTCCCTCTGCATTACTTTATGGCGTCAAAACTGCCACTAGACAAAAGTCAGATATCTCTATCTAGCAGGAACTTTTTTTTGTACTCTGCAGCAGTACCACACTTTACTGCCTTTCATGTAACTTCAAAGAGACTTATTATAGTTCTTTCACAGTCTCATATATATTTTCAGCATCGACCTTTTTGTGTAGTTTTCTTTATGCTTTTTATTCATCAACACTGTGTGTTGTAATTTACTGATTGCTTTAATTTTGTGTGTTCAAGTCATGTCTAGTTTTAGATAAAACTTTTAAACGAGTATTTTGAATAAATTTGAAATTTGAATTTCATTGATTTTATGTTTATTTTGTGCTAATTTGCCACTGTGGATTGAGATACGATTTGTGACACTGTCATAGGTTTTGGCTCAACACATGATCCTGAGAATTTGTACTAGGTACCAGTTTGTTTCCAATAAATAATTATATATATCTATATATATATTCTGTTCCAAAGGTTGTCCACCTGGTGAGTAGCACTCGATCAGCAGCTTTGTTTATGATAGGTAGGGACGAGGATCCGCTTGTAGAAGCTACTCCGTAATGGAAATGCCTGACGCGTTTCGAAGCTCCATATGCTTCTCTTCAGAGGCTTGAACGGAGACAGTGTGTGCAAACGCTGAACCCACTTCGCCATTTTCATATTGCACACCCACCAATGGGAAGCTCGAATGAGACTGTGCATTGTGGGAAATGTGGTCCGGATAGCACACAAATCTTGTCCTGTATGGACCCTGCAAGTGGACTCGTCCTCAATCCTGTTTGCGGCTGCTTGTCCACATAGCCGACATGATAGTTACCATGTCGGGTGGCCCCCATAACATTACGGGGTGGTGCACACTCCGCGGCAGGACGGCCGCATATTACATTCTGCTCCAAAGGTTGTCCACCTGGTGAGTAGCACTCGATCAGCAGCTTTGTTTATGATAGGTAGGGACGAGGATCCGCTTGTAGAAGCTGCTCCGTAATGGAAATGCCGGACGCATTTCGAAGCTCCATATGCTTCTCTTCAGAGGCTTGAACGGAGACAGTGTGTGCAAACGCTGAACCCACTTCGCCATTTTCATATTGCACACCCACCAATGGGAAGCTCGAATGAGACTGTGCATTGTGGGAAATGTGGTCCGGATAGCACACAAATCTTGTCCTGTATGGACCCTGCAAGTGGACTCGTCCTCAATCCTGTTTGCGGCTGCTGGTCCACATAGCCGACATGATAGTTACCATGTCGGGTGGCCCCCATAACATTACGGGGTGGTGCACACTCCGCGGCAGGACGGCCGCGTATTACATTCTGCTCCAAAGGTTGTCCACCTGGTGAGTAGCACTCGATCAGCAGCTGTGTTTATGATAGGTAGGGACGAGGATCCGCTTGTAGAAGCTGCTCCGTAATGGAAATGCCTGACGCATTTCGAAGCTCCATATGCTTCTCTTCAGAGGCTTGAACGGAGACAGTGTGTGCAAACGCTGAACCCACTTCGCCATTTTCATATTGCACACCCACCAATGGGAAGCTCGAATGAGACTGTGCATTGTGGGAAATGTGGTCCGGATAGCACACAAATCTTGTCCTGTATGGACCCTGCAAGTGGACTCATCCTCAATCCTGTTTGCGGCTGCTGGTCCAAATAGCCGACATGATAGTTACCATGTCGGGTGGCCCCCATAACATTACGGGGTGGTGCACACTCCGCGGCAGGACGGCTGCGTATTACATTCTGCTCCAAAGGTTGTCCACCTGGTGAGTACCACTCGATCAGCAGCTTTGTTTTATGATAGGTAGGGACGAGGATCCGCTTGTAGAAGCTGCTCCGTAATGGAAATGCCTGACGCGCTTCGAAGCTCCATATGCTTCTCTTCAGAGGCTTGAACGGAGACAGTGTGTGCAAACGCTGAACCCACTTCGCCATTTTCATATTGCACACCCACCAATGGGAAGCTCGAATGAGACTGTGAATTGTGGGAAATGTGGTCCGGATAGCACACAAATCTTGTCCTGTATGGACCCTGCAAGTGGACTCGTCCTCAATCCTGTTTGCGGCTGCTAGTCCACATAGCCGACATGATAGTTACCATGTCGGGGGGCCCCCATAACATTACGGGGTGGTGCACACTCCACGGCAGGACGGCCGCGTATTACATTCTGCTCCAAAGGTTGTCCACCTGGTGAGTAGCACTCGATCAGCAGCTTTGTTTATGATAGGTAGGGACGAGGATCCGCTTGTAGAAGCTGCTCCGTAATGGAAATGCCTGACGCGTTTCGAAGCTCCATATGCTTCTCTTCAGAGGCTTGAACGGAGACAGTGTGTGCAAACGCTGAACCCACTTCGCCCTTTTCATATTGCACACCCACCAATGGGAAGCTCGTATGAGACTGTGCATTGTGGGAAATGTGGTCATTGTGTCCTGGATTCCTGCGTCGTAGAGTCTGCGTATTAGAGTGCGGTGGGAGACTGTGTCGAACGCCGCTGATAGGTCGAGGAGGATGAGGGCTACTGTTTCTCCTTTGTCCAGTAGGGTGCGGATGTCGTCTGTTGCGGCGAGGAGGGCGGTTTCCGTACTGTGGTTTTTTCTGAAGCCGGATTGGGAGGAGTCGAGGCTAACATTGACTGGTTTCACTTGGAAATTCTTCTAAGTGTGGAAATTCTTCTAAGTGTGGAGTTTTGGAACTTTATAATATTCCTCTAAAATCAGCCGAACTACGAATTCCGATTTACTCACCTGTTATCAGGGGAGAACCCAGTGCTGCATCTTTGAGCCCAGCACTGACCTTGAAAAGTAATTCTAACCGTACTTACCAGTAACTTGAATTTCCTTCCATAGGCTAACATTGACTGGTTTCACTTGGAAATTCTTCTAAGTGTAGAGTTTTGGAACTTTATAATATTCCTCTAAAATCAGCCGAACTACGAATTCCGATTTACTCACCTGTTATCAGGAGAGACCTCAGTGCTGCACCTTTGAGCCCAGTACTGATCCTGAAAAGTAATTTTAACCGTACTTACCAGTAACTTGAATTTCCTTCCATAGGCTAACATTGACTGGTTTCACTTGGAAATTCTTCTAAGTGTGGAGTTTTGGAACTTTATAATATTCCTCTAAAATCAGCCGAACTACGAATTCCGATTTACTCACCTGTTATCAGGAGAGAACCCAGTGCTGCATCTTTTAGCCCAGCACTGACCCTGAAAAGTAATTCTAACCGTATTTACCAGTAACTTGTATTTCCTTCCATAGTAATCCATTGTCTGGTTTTCAGCAGAAAAGTTTCAAAGTGTCGATTTTCACAAACTACAAATATTCCTTAAAAATCGCCTGTATGACTTAAACGCATTATTTCAACTGTTTACAGGAGATGCACCAGTGCTGGATCCAGGATCCACCACTGAGTAAGAAAAAGTAACGATAACACTACTTACCTGCTAAGTGAATTTCCTCCCATAGGATAACATTGGTGATTCTATGTGAAAAAGTTTCTAAGTGTCAACTTTTAAAATACAATAATATTCCTTAAAAATCACTACTGTAACCAAAACGCTTTTACTCAACTGTTTACAGGAGATGTCCCAGGACTGAATCTAGTATCCAGTCCTATGGTTAGAAAAGTAATCCATAAAGTAACTAATTGCATTTAACTAGAAATTCACATTGAGCTCAATGTTGCATTGTGTTTCAAATTGTGTTGCCCATTGCAACAACTGTAACCACTGTACTTAAAAGTCTATTGCCTATTTGCAAAGTATTTAAACTAAAGTAATTCATTCTGAGAAAGTATATTTTGTAATGTAATGTATAATGTAATTATAATGTAATTTAAAAAATAAAATATCTAAAAATAAATAGTTTAAAAAAATGTAGTAAATCAGTATCAAAAAAATAAATATAACAATTAATACATTTAAAAATTGTCATTTACAAAACCTTTGAAATTCACTGAAAAAAACCATAGGTTTCAGACATGTTATAGTTAGGAATTAGCATTTAAAAAACCTTTGAAATTCACTGAAAAAAACCATAGGTTTCAGGCACGTTATAGTTAGAAATTAGCATTTAAAAAACCTTACAAATTCACTGAAAAAACCATAGGTTTTAGGGACAGTTATAGTTAGTTGGAGATTGCACTCGTACAAATCCTGTGAAATTCCTGCGTTATAGTTAGTTCAGGTAACTATAACTCGCGCCCCCGCAATGCACTGCTGATGACGTCACATATTACATCACTCATGACATGGTCAGTGACATCACTGATGACATCACTATGACATCTCAAATGACATCACTGATGACATCACTGATGACATCATCCATGTGATAATTTGATGCATCTTCTCACACCCTAATATAACTTTTGATACACCCACTGTAAATTACAGACTGCCATTGTCAAAACCATAGACACTCCAACACCAATTACTATATACACACTCACTGATTCTTAGGTCTACTCACACACATCTACTCACTCACACGTACAGTCACTCATACTTATAGTCACTCAGTACAGGACTATTATATGCACTCATACACCTATATAAACACTCACACACCGCCACTCATCCATAGAGGTACTCACACACCTAGTCAGTCATGCAAAAAATTAAGCACACACCCATTTACTCACCTATACAGTTATACACACACCAGCTCACTTACTCATACAAATACTAGCACATTCTTACACTCTTATACAATCTCTGATACAAGCACACATTCATCCATACAGTCACTCTCACAATCACACACTCTCGCTTATAGCTATTTATATACTCCAACACACATATATACTGCCTTTCACATATGTAGTTACTCACACATGTACCACTGGGACATACATTCACTCACTAACACACTCTTACACACACTTACCCACCCATACAGTCTATCACAGATGCACTCTTGAAACCATCCACCCAGTGAATCACCCACTCACACATCTATGCACAGAGTTGCACACACCCCACCCACACAAACACTCAGGCACCCATACAGATACTCAGACAACCAATCAATAACTCATATAGACACTCATGTAGCTATTCACAAACCCATGCAGCCACTTACACAGCAACAGACAGACGGATACAGACATTCACCCAGTTTAGTCACTAACCCATGCATTCAGTAAGATACGTTTAATCACTCACTTATAGAGTTAGTCACGCACCTACTAAATCATCCATTCAGACACTTATACACCCACTCATTCTTCAATACGCCTTTCCTTATATATATTAAACATATTTAAACTTTACAGAAACACACAGTCACTGGATGATGTCATCAGTGATGTCATTTGAGATGTCATCAGTGATGTCATCAGTGATGTCACTGACCATGTCATGAGTGATGTAATATGTGACGTCATCAGCAGTGCATTGCGGGGGCACGAGTTATAGTTACCTGAACTAACTACAATGGGGGAATTTCACGGGTTTTGTACGAGTGCAATGTCCAACTAACTATAACTGTCCCTAAAACCTATGGTTTTTTCAGGGAATATATATATATATCTATCTTTTACAACCAATTGATTCCCAATGTCAGCGCGCTCAATACCTGGTGCAGGCAGCAACGGGTAGAATCCTTACCCGACACAAAGGATGCAGCACTCCAGAGATAGGTTTCAGAGTTGCTTTATTTTCACCACCACTGCCACCAGTCGTGGTGAAAATAAAGCAACTCTGAAACCAATCTCCTGAGTGCGGCATCCTTTGTGTTTCTGAATATATATATATACAGACATTTGAGGTGAGCAAATCTAGAGTGTCGCTGTTGTTGAGTGTGCTCTATACAGAAGCTGCCTTCCACCTAAACTTGGGAACTACCCAGAGTTCTCTTCTTCTTTTTTGCATAATTTATGCGTCACTCTATGCCTGCAAGGGTATTCTTTTGACTTATACTGGGTGCTCCCTTGTGTCTGGACAAAGCTAAACCTCTCTGAAGAGCTGTAATGACAGCGAAACACGCGTCAGGGGTTGCTTTTATTAATTTCAGGTTGGCCTGGATGGTATTTTGCCAGTCCAAAGCTGTAATACTGTGCCTGGAGTGGTAAACGGCTTTTGTCATTTAACAGCTCGCAATGGATAGCACTGTGCTATTCCTATGCTTAAAGACTTTGCTGTAGAAATGGCAAAAGACTTTGTCCCTTTCTATCTTGGCGTGGATAGCACTGTGCTGAACCTATGCTTAAAAACATTGATAGAAAAGCAGACATTTGAAGTGAGCAAATCTAGAGCGTCGCTGGTGTTGAGGGTGCTCTATACAGAAGCTGCTTTCCACCTAAACTTGGGAACTACCCAGAGTTCTCTTCTTCTTTTTTTATATACATATATATGTGGTGATGGACCGCAATAAATACCTTCAGGAGGTCAGAAGACAGTTGGGGGATCCGACCAACTATGAGAAATTAAAGAACAATCCGATCCACGAAATAAAGTCCACCTTCCATGCAAAGTTGCATCAATGGCATGAAGAGGGTCTCATTGATGATGGTGAATTACAGTACTTAAAGATATTCCATCCAATAATGCCGACCCTTTATGTACTGCCCAAGGTACACAAGAGTCTTGAAAATCCCCCTGGCCGCCCAATTGTCAGTTCATGTGGGTCTCTTCTTGAAAACACTTCTAGATTCATAGATATCTTTATCTTCCACTATGTCGCAGATCTACCATCGTCATACGCGACTCTATGGATTTTCTGAACCGGATCAACAACACCTCTTGGGAACCAAGTTACATTATAGGCACGGTCGATGTGGTCTCCTTGTACACCTCAATAATCCATGAGGATAGTCTTAAAGCGTGTGAATATTTTATGAGATCAAGGTCCCTCAACCTATTGAGTCATACCAAAATGCTCCTCCAAATGATGTCCTTTTGTCTTACCAACAATGTCTTTATCTTCGATGGCAAGTTCTATAGGCAGAATCAAGGGACTGCCATGGGGACATCATTCGCTCCAACCTACGCAAACTTGACCATGGGCTTTTGGGAGGCAGAATGTTTGTGATCAGAGAGTAACAACATCAACTTGGAGAGGGTGGTGCTCTGGGTCCGCTATATCGACGACCTCTTCCTCATATGGGAGGGAGAAGAGGATGATCTGAAGGATTTTTTATCATCACTTAACGACAATTCCCTCAACCTATAGTTTACATACACATATAGTAGGAACTCTGTCGATTATTTAGACATACGGATCTACATTGAGGATGAACGAATATGCACCACCCTCTTCCGTAAGACCACATCTTGTAACAGCATTCTATCAGCAAACAGCGCACACCCAAAAGCTCTAAAGTGGAGCATCCCGTACGGAGAGCTCCTGCGGGCCCGCAGGAATTGCTCCGAGGAGGGGGAGTACAAGAGACAAGTGGATATGATGTTTGACCGTTTCTTGAGGAGAGGATATCCGGTCATGGTTTTGGAAAATGCATGATAAAGGGCCACCAACGTGAAGAGAGAGGTTTTATTGTTGCCTAAAAGCACTGTGATGCCAATCGAATCCACTGCTGAAATAACAAGGTTCATTACAGACTTTAACAGATCCAACACAAAAGTCAAGCAAGTAATAAACAAACATTGGAATATTTTAAAGAAAGATCAAGATCTTAAACCGTTTATTACACAACACCCAAACATCACTTACAGAAAGGTACCATCCTTGGGCGATTTGCTGACACAGAGTTATTTTACCAACAAAAATGCCCAAAAAAGTACTTGGCTATCTCATAAGGGGTTCGTTAAGTGCCACAAATGTAAAGCCTGCAATTATGGGCGCCATATGGTGGAAATAACAACTATCCAAGGTTTTAAAAAACCCATTAAATAAAGGATCACATTTGAAACCACGCATGTGGTTTACCTGCGGGAGTGTGGATGCGGTCAACGTTATGTTGGGAGTATTGTGAACAAACTCAAATTACGCATCTTTCAGCATTTGCGGGCTGTGACCAACAAGGACTTTACGTATGTGATGGCCAAGCATATCCCAATAAAGATCAGAGGAGGGGATAGAGAATTAGCCCTGAGACGTGCCGAATCAAGATGGATAGTGACTCTGGGCACAGAGAATCCGTGGGGTCTGAACACGGACGCTGAACTATATACCTTTCTGTAAGATTATTTGATGAGATGTTTGAAAGCATTTTTTATTGGATCAGAACCCATAACAGCAGTGGTTTTCGTATTTCTCTTCCTTGCACAGGTTTCTGTATTTTAGTTAATTTTAATCTCATGATCTGACTTTTGAAGTAATGTCTGTTAGAATATAAATAAATCCGTATTTGTAAAGCGCGAACTACTCACCCTTACGGGTCTCAAGGCGCTGGGGGCCGTCATGGAAATTAAGTGAGCTATTGCCCAGAGTCACATGGTGCTGAGCTGAGCTGCCGCCGGAGCCAGGGATCGAACCATGAGCCCTGTGCTCCGAAGTCAGCTGCCCTGGCCGCTGCACCACACCTCTCCATATGGAAAGTATCTTATTGGTGTCTTAAGATTGCACAAGTCACTTTCTCTACAACAGAGTACTATTGCACCATGCACTTTATCATTTCTGAGGGAAAGGAGGAGATGGTAGAAACCAAAAAGCTGACTGATAGGTCATGGGTATCGATGCATTGTTGTTTAATTTGTTGGCCTCTTTTCTTGTCCTTTAAGGATGACAATTATACCGAGCACTTTATACGCATAGACTTAATGTTTTAGAAAAATGTTTTTTTTTTTAAAACAGAACCGAGAGTAATTCTTTTTCCCAGTGTGTCTATGCGTTATAAGAACTATGCACCATGAACTTTGTTCAGAATGTTTATGTTAGCATGAGTCAATTTATGAGCAGTTATTTGCACCTTGAAATTTTGTTTCTCTCCATAAATATGCAGATGTATGATTAGAGAACCAGTAGTTATGTCTGCATCTGATAGGAAACATGCACGGTGCACTTTAACATATCGTAAATGTGTTCTTAATATTCATCATACATATCTGACCATGAGCTCGAATTAATCTGTTGTTTTGTGCATTATAACACGCTATAAATATGTACTCAATATATATCCGGTATACCTGGTTAAGAGTATGAACCAACTTGTTGTCTGACAATATCTTTGGCCACAGACAAGCTATTCTGTTTTGAGGTAGAGATGGATACTTTATCCCCAAAAGGATTGACTTTTGTTGTGAGGTGGAGGTGGATACTTTATCCCCAAAATGTTTTACTTTAAATGTTGGGGTTACACCTCTATCCTAGGTCTATGTGCGATATTATATACATTCTGTATTATTGACTGACACTATAAGTTTGCACGATTTGACATAAACTTTTAATTTAACTGTAGCATACTCTAATTGGCAGATGAAACCATAGAAAAGCCTCTATCTTAAATACATTGATTGCCAGGTCCCGGGCTGTGTGTACTTTACAAGGTCAAAATGTATATCATTTATTTGTTTGCAATGCTGCTGATATATTCTCTATGAAATTTACTCGCTTTGGGAATATTATGAACCAACTAACAAAACTAGTGGTTGTGTCCCCTTTAAAATTGATGTTGTTTTTAATTGGTGGTGGTGAAAGGGAAGTGTTGTCCCTTTAAATTGACACTCTGCACCTTACTCTATGACCCAGTAGAAGGCGTAAGCCGAAACGCGTAGGTCATTTTTGCTTGTATGCACCCCTGCACTTTGCTGTTTATGGCCCCGTGATGAATGGAGGCTGATTTAACTCTGAAAAAATAAACGAGTTACCTCATTAGGAAGGATTTGTCTGTGCTGTTCTTCTGCTTGCCCTCGAGACGCGTGGAGAATTGGAGGGCGGTTTGCACGAAGGTTGAAAGGAAATAAATATATATAAGATTTTATCTCTACATATATGTATATATATGTATCTATATACATATATATATACATATATATACATATATATGTATATAGATACATATATATATATCTTTCTCTCTGTAGACGACTTACGTATATATATGTATCTATATACACATATATTATCTACTGGCGGTCGCCAGTAGATAGTTATAGTTAAAACCTATTATCCATAGGAAATCCGCGACATTCTATTTGAAATAACGTTGGCGCCGGTTGACGAATCTTCGCGAAAGTTTCCAACTTGTTGGGGCGCTCCGGTCCGCTCCTATCCTGAAAGTCTCGGGGTGATACGTCAAGCGGGGGCCGAGAAAAAGGGGGGTCCCAAAACGCGTTTTCCCAATTCATTTTTCCATAGGAACCTTTAGTCGCAGCTACAGCCCGAACTGCTGAACGGAATTACACCAAATTTGGCAAAGAGGTAGCCCTTGGTTCAGTGTCGTGCCTTTTGCTTAAATGGTGTAAATCCGTTCAGTAGTTCCTGAGAAAATCAAAAGTAAAGTCACATATATATCTGGGCGGAGCCTAACCACACATGTCATCGTGAGATCTGATTGGCTGTCAGCACTTCATCCTGGAATTGCTGGCAGCCATCTTGGGACCAATATAAATGATAGTACCTCATTGAAATGCATTGTAGTGAATAGAAGATTTTGAGGGTCACCAAAAGGAGAACTATAAAGGGTGATAACAGGCTTTAGTTACATTAGAATTTATTTGTTGATGGTACCATACTAATTTTAGGAATTGTGGTGTATTCTAAGGTGATTTTACCATGTGAAAAACCTTCTGCTGGGATATCATGAATCATGTTTGAGAGATCACTATTTTCTCATGCTTGTCCCATGGAGGTTTGGAAGGTGCTCCAGAAGCTAAAATGAGAGCATATTTTCTGTAAATTCACATTATCTTTCTCACTCATGTGAGAATGAAGTCTGACATTCTCAGTAAAACATGTACATCCAACAAGGGCAGAGACTGTCAGTTGATTCCTTTGTGTTCTACTGCAGCTTCCCAGAGTGTTCTAAAGAACAACTAGAGTGCTAACAGCCTTACTTATGACAAAAGTATGGCACACCTGAAGCCATCTTGATTGGAATAAACTGGTAACACTTAAACAATTTAATTTAAAAAGGATCAAAATGATGGGCTTCATTTTGTCATAGAAATTATGGTTAGTGCTGTAGAAAGAAAAATTAGGACATGTTTCAAGTGTGATCTCAAATATCTTCCTGTTATATTTCAACAGGAGCAGCCTGCCAGTTGATGCCTTTGTGTTCTACTGCAGCTTCCCAGAGTGTTCTAAAGAACAACTAGAGTGCTAACAGCCTTACTTATGACAAAAGTATGGCACACCTGAAGCCATCTTGATTGGAATAAACTGGTAACACTTAAAACATTTAATTTAAAAAGGAACAAAATGAGGGGGTTCATTTTGTCATACAAATTATGGTTAGTGCTGTAGAAAGAAAAATTAGGACATATTTCAAGTGTGATCTCAAATATCTTCCTGTTATATTTCAACAGGAGCAGCCTGCCAGTTGATGCCTTTGTGTTCTACTGCAGCTTCCCAGAGTGTTCTAAAGAACAACTAGAGCGCTAACAGCCTTACTTATGACAAAAGTATGGCACACCTGAAGCCATCTTGATTGGAATAAACCGGTAACACTTAAAACATTTAATTTAAAAAGGAACAAAATGAGGGGTTCTTTTGAAATAGAAATTATGGTTAGTGCTGCAGAAAGAAAAATTAGGGCATGTTTTAAGTGAGATCTCATATCCTCTTCTATTTCATTAGAAAATTCTGGCATGCAGACTGAAACAATCACTTTCAATACCAGCAGCAGACTACCAGTTAACTCCCTGGTGAGCAGTAGCTTTACTCCAGTGATCTAATGAGCAACTAGAGTGCTAACATTCTGAATTTATGGCAGATGTGAGACACATCTGAATGCCTTCTTGATGGAATCAAAGTAAAACTGAAAGCATTTCCTACTGAGAAGACTGCAGTAAATGAATAAATTAGGAAACTTCATAACAAAGAAGTCTTCCAAGATGGCCACCAGTGAAAAAAGAGCCCAAATGTAGCACAAATATTACCCAGATGTAGCCCACATATAGCCCAATGACAAAAGTGTGCAAAACACTTTTTATTTTGAGTTTTTTGCAGTTTTATGTAGTGCAGACTGGTCAGGTATTGGAGCATTGCATCTTAAAACATGACCCCCCTACACTACAAAAACACCACTGCACTACCTTAAACCCTAAAACACTACCCCCAGCACGACCCCCTACACTACACAAGCACCACTGCACTATCCTAAACCCTAAAACACTACCCCCAGCACGACCCCCTACACTACCCAAACACCACTGCACTACCCTAAATCCTAAAACACTACCTCCAGCACGACCCCCTACACTACCCAGACACGACTGCACTACCCTAAAACACGACCCCCTACACTACACAAACACCACTGCACTACCCTAAACCCTAAAACACTACCCCCAGCACGACCCCCTACACTACACAAGCACCACTGCACTACCCTAAACCCTAAAACACTACCCCCAGCACGACCCCCTACACTGCCCGAACACCACTGCACTGCCCTAAACCCTGAAACACCACCCCCAGCATGACCCCCTACACTGCCCGAATGCCACTGTACTGCCCTAAAGCCTGAAACACTACCCCCAGCAAGACCCCCTACACTGCCCGAACACCACTGCACTGCCCTAAACCCTGAAACATCACCCCCAGCAATACCCCCTACACTGCCTGAACACCACTGACCTAAACCCTGAAACACCACCCCCAGCACGACCCCCTACACTGCCCGAACACCACTGCACTGCCCTAAACCCTGAAACACTACCCCCAGCATGACCCCCTACACTGCCCGAACACCACTGCACTGCCCTAAACCTTGAAACACCAGCCCCTGCACGACCCCCTACACTGCCTGAACACCACTGCACTACCCTAAACCCTGAAACATCACCCCCAGCACGACCCCCTACACTGCCCGAGCACCACTGCACTGCCCTAAACCCTGAAACACCAGCCCCAGCACGACCCCCTACACTGCCCGAACACCACTGCACTGCCCTAAACCCTGAAACACCAGCCCCAGCACGACCGCCTACACTGCCCGAACACCACTGCACTGCCCTAAACCCTGAAACACCAGCCCCAGCACGACCCCCTACACTGCCCGAACACCACTGCACTGCCCTAAACCGTGAAACACCAGCCTCAGCACGACCCCCTACACTGCCTGAACACCACTGCACTGCCCTGAACCCTGAAACACCAGCCCCAGCACAACACCCTACACTGCCCGAACACCACTGCACTGCCCTAAACCCTGAAACACCACCCCGTGCATGACCCCCTACACTGCCCGAACACCACTGCACTGCCCTAAACCCTGAAACACCACCCCCAGCGCGACCCCTACACTGCCCGAACACCACTGCACTGCCCTTAACCCTGAAACACAACCCCCTGCACAACCCCCTACACTGCTCGAAAACTACTGCACTGCCCTAAACCCAGAAACACCATCCCCAGCACGACCCCCTATACTGCACGAACACCACTGCACTGCCCTAAACCCTGAAACACTACCCCCAGCAAGACCCCCTACACTGCCCGAACACCACTGCACTGCCCTAAACCCTGAAACATCACCCCCAGCAAGACCCCCTACACTGCCCGAACACCACTGCCCTAAACCCTGAAACATCACCCCCAGCAAGACCCCCTACACTGCCCGAACACCACTGCACTGCCCTAAACCCTGAAACACCAGCCCCAGCACGACCCCCTACACTGCCCGAACACCACTGCACTACCCTGAAACACCACCCCCTGCACGACCCCCTACACTGCCCGAACACCACTGTACTGCCCTAAACCCTGAAACCCCACCCCTGCACGACCCCCTACACTGCCCGAACACCACTGCACTGCCCTAAACCCTGAAACACCACACCCAAGACGACCCCCTACACTGCCCGAACACCACTGCACTGCCCTAAACCCTAAAACACCACCCCCAGCACTACCCCCTACACTGCCCGAACACCACTGCACTGCCCTAAACCCTAGAACACTACCCCCAGCATGACCCCCTACACTACCTGAACACCACTGCACTACCCTAAACCCTAAAATACTCCCCCAGCACGACCCCCTACACTACCCGAACATGACTGCACTGCCCTAAACCCTAAAACACTCCCCCAGCACGACCCCCTACACTGCCCAAACACTACTGCACTGCCCTAAACCCTGAAACACCACCCCTCAGCACGACACCCTACACTGCCTGAACACCACTGCACTGCCCTAAACCCTGAAACACCACCCCAGCAGGACCCCTACACTGCCCGAACACCACTGCACTAAACCCTGAAACACCACCCCCTGCACAACCCCCTACACTGCCGGAACACCACTGCACTGCCCTAAACCCTGAAACACCACCCCCAGCACGACCCCCTTTACTGCTCGAACACCACTGCACTGCCCCAAACCCTGAAACACCACCCCCAGCATGACCCCCTACACTGCCCGAACACCACTGCCCTAAACCCTGAAACACCACCCCTGCACGACCCCCTACACTGCCCAAACACCACTGCACTGCCCTAAACCCTGAAACACCACCCCCTGCACGACCCCCTACACTGCCCAAACACCACTGCACTGCCCTAAACCCTGAAACACCACCCCCAGCACGACCCCCTACACTGTCCGAACACCACTGCACTGCCCTAAACCCTAAAACACCACCCCCAGCACGACCCCCTACACTGCCTGAACATCACTGCACTGCCCTAAACCCTAGAACACTACCCCCAGCATGACCCCCTACACTACCCGAACACCACTGCACTACCCTAAACCCTAAAATACTCCTCCCAGAACGACCCCCTACACTACCCGAACATGACTGCACTGCCCTAAACCCTAAAACACTCCCCCAGCACGACCCCCTACACTACCCGAACACCACTGCACTGCCCTAAACCCTAAAACACTCCCCCAGCACGACACCCTACACTACCTAAACACCACTGCACTGCCCTAAACCCTAAAACACTACCCCGCATGACCCCTACACTACCCAAATACCAATGCACTACCCTAATCCCTAAAACACTACCCCCGCACAACCCCTACACTACCCAAAGACCACTGCACTACCCTAAACTCTAAAACAATACCCCCCGCACGACTCCCTACACTACCCAAAGACCACTGCACTACCCTAAACCCTAAAACACGACCTCCTACACTACACAAACACCACTGCACTACCCTAAACCCTAAAAACTACCCCAGCACGAACCCCTACACTACCCAAACACCACTGCACTACCCTAAACCATAAAACACTACCCCCAGCAGTACCCCCTACGCTACCCAAACACCACTGCACTACCCTAAACCCTAAAACACTACCCCCAACAGTACCCCCTACACTACCCAAACACCATTGCACTACCCTAAAACACTACCCCCAGCAGTATCCCCTACACTACCCAAACACCACTGCACTACCCTAAACCCTAAAACCCTAAAACACTAACCCCCAGCACGACCCCCTACACTACCCAAACACCACTGTACTACCCTAAACCCTAAAACACTCCCCCAGCACGACTCCCTACACTACCCAAACACCACTGCACTACCCTAAACCCTAAATCTACCCCCAGCATGACCCCCTACACTACACAAACACCACTGCACTACCCTAAACCCTAAAACACTACCCCCAGCACGACCCTCTTCACTACCTAAACACAACTGCACAATTTGTTACAGGCGTTGCAACGCAGGCCTGTGGTGCTTACTGGAAGTACCTGGTGGGCTAGTTGGGCCCCAGGGACTCTCAGGATTCAAGGTGACCTAATCCCCCAACTTAAAACGCGCCACGGGGCGCGTTTGCACAGTGGTGAAGGGAGGGGGCGGGGCCTCAGGTGACATGTGCGCAAACACGCCCTGTGGTGCGTTTTAAGTTGGGGAGTTAATTCCCTTTGAATCCTGGGGGCCAACTAGCCCACCAGGTACCTTCAGTAAGCACAACAGAGTTGCGTTGCAGAGAGGTGAAAAAGGTGCGTGGCCTCGGAACGCCTCTCTGCAACTCAGCTCTGTGGTCCTAACTGTAGGTACCTGGGGGGCTAGTTGGGCCCCAGGGACCCTCAGGATTCAAGGGGACTTAATCCCACAACTTAAAACGTGCCACTGGCTCTGGTTAGTCAGAGTCAGTTACCACCAGTACCCGTCTGAAAAAGTTGTGGGCACAGGATGATTTTGCAACAAGGCCTCTTTCTGCTCCTCTGTTGGTTCTTTCTGCACATCTTTTGCATCTTTCTATGCGTTTTTTCTTCTTTCTTCACATGTCCTACCTCTGTTGGCATAGTTAGAAACTAGCATTTAAAAAACCTTTGAAATTCACTTAAAAAATCATAGGTTTCAGGCACGTTATAGTTAGAAATTAGCATTTAAAAAACCTTTGAAATTCAGTGAAAAAACCATAGGTTTCAAGCACGTTATAGTTAGAAATTAGCATTTAAAAAACCTTTGAAATTCACTGAAAAAACCATAGGTTTCAGGCACGTTATAGTTAGAAATTAGCATTTAAAAAACCTTTGAAATTCACTGAAAAAACCATAGGTTTTAGGGACAGTTATAGTTAGTTGGACATTGCACTCGTACAAAACCCGTGAAATTCCCCTGTTATAGTTAGTTCAGCTAACTATAACTCGCGCCCCGCAATGCACTGCTGATGACGTCACATATTACATCACTCATGACATCACTGATGACATCACTGATGACATCTCAAATGACATCACTGATGACATCATCCATGTGATAATTTCATGCATCTTCTCACACCCTAATATAACTTTTGATACACCCACTCTAAATTACAGACTGCCATTCTCAAAACCATAGACACTCCAACACCAAAAACTACATACCCACTCACTGATTCTTAGGTCTACACACACATCCACTCACTCACCTGTACAGTCACTCATACTTACAGTCACTCAGTACAGGACTATCATATGCACTCATACACCTATATAAACACTCACACACCGCCACTCATCCATAGAGGTACTCACACACCTAGTCAGTCATGCAAAAAATTAATCACACACCCATTTACTCACCTATACAGTTATACACACACCAGCTCACTTACTCATACAAATACTAGCACATTCTTACGCTCTTATACAATAACTGATACAAGCACACACGCATCCATACAGCCACTCTCACAATAACACACTCTCACTTATAGCCATTTAAATACTCTAACACACATATATACTGCCTTTTACATATTTAGTTACTCGCACATGTACCACGGAGATATAGATTCACTCACTAACACACCCATACACACACTCACCCACCCAAGCAGTCCATCACAGATGCACTCTTGAAATCATGCACCCAGTGAATCACCCACTCACACATCTATGTATAGAGTCACACACACCCCACCCACACAAACAGTCAGGCAGCCATACAGATACGCAGAGAACCAATCAATAACCCATATAGACACTCATGTAGCTATTCGCAAATCCATGCATCCACTTACACACCAACAAACAGACGGATACAGACATTCACACAGTTTAGTCACTAACCCATGCATTCAGTAAGATACGTTTAATCACTCACTTGTAGTCAGTCACTCACGTACTAAATCATCCATTCAGACACTTATACACCCACTCATTCTTCAATACGCCTTTCCCTATATATATTAAACATATTTAAACTTTACAGAAACACAGTCACTGGATGATGTCATCAGTGATGTCATTTGAGATGTCATCAGTGATGTCATCAGTGATGTCACTGACCATGTCATGAGTGATGTAATATGTGACGTCATCAGCAGTGCATTGCGGGGGCGCGAGTTATAGTTAGCTGAACTAACTATAACAGGGGAATTTCACGGGTTTTGTACGAGTGCAATGTCCAACTAACTATAACTGTCCCTAAAACCTATGGTTTTTTCAGTGAATATGTATATAGATGCATATATATACATATATCATCTACAGAGAGAAATAGACTCTCTCTCTCTCTCTCTCTCTCTCTCTCTCTCTCTCTCTCTCTATATATATATATATATATATATATATATATATTACCTAGTTATAGTTAGGACCTAATATCCATAGGAAAAGCGTTTTTTGATTTGCCAATATCTTTGGCGCCGTTTGACGAATCTTTGCGAAATGTACAAAACTAATGGGGCGCTCCGGTCAGCTCCTGTCTTGCAAGTTTTGGAATGATTCGTCAAGCGGGGGCCGAGAAAAAAGGGGGGTCCCAAAACACATTTTCCCCATGTTAATTCCATAGGAAACTTTAGACACGGCTACAGCCCGAACTGCTGAACGGAATTACACCAAATTTGGCAAAAAGGTACCTCTTGGTTCAGAAAGCGCCCTTTTTTTTAAATGGTGTAAATCCGTTCAGTAGTTTCTAAGAAATTCAAAAATAAAAAAATATCGATATCTGGGCGGAGCCTAACCACACATCTCATCGTGAGATCTGATTGGCTGTCAGCACTTCATCCTGGAATTGCTGGCAGCCATCTTTGGACCAATATACATGATAGCACCCCATTGAAATGCATTATAGTGGATAGAAGGTTTTGAGGGTCACCAAAATGAGAACTATAAAGGGTGATAACAGACTTTAGTTACATTAGAATTCATTTGTTGATGGTACCATACTAATTTTAGGAATTGTGGTGTGTTCTAAGGTGATTTTACGCTGTGAAAAACCTTCTGCTGGGATATCATGAATCATGTCTGAGAGAAAACTATTTTCTCATGCTTGTCCCATAGAGGTTTGGAAGGTGCTCCAGAAGCTAAACTCAGAGCATATTTTCTGTAAATTCACATTATCTTTCTCAGTCATGTGAGAGTGAAGTCTGACATTCTCAGTAAAACATGTGCATCCAACAGGGGCAGAGACTGTCAGTTGATTCCTTTGTGTTCTACTGCAGCTTCCCAGAGTGTTCTAAAGAACAATTAGAGCGCTAACAGCCTTACTTATGGCAAAAGTATGGCACACCTGAAGCCATCTTGATTGGAATAAACTGGTAAGACTTAAAACATTTAATTTAAAAAGGAACAAAATGATGGGGTTCATTTTGTCATAGAAATTATGGTTAGTGCTGCAGAAAGAAAAATGAGGGCATGTTTTAAGTGAGATCTCAAATCCTCTTCTATTTCATTAAAAAATTCTGACATGCAGACTGAAACAATCACTTTCAATACCAGCAGTAGACTTCCAGTTAACTCCCTGGTGAGAAGTAGCTTTACTACAGTGATCTAATGAGCAACTAGAGTGCTAACATTCTGAATTTATGGCAAATGTGTGACACATCTGAATGCCTTCTTGATGGAACCAAAGTAAAAAACTGAAAGCATTTCCTACTGAGGAGACTGCAGTAAATGAGGAAATGAGGAAACTTCATAACAAATAAGCCTCCCAAGTTGGCCACCAGAGAAAAAAGAGCCCAAATGTAGTACAAATATCACCCAGATGTAGCCCACATATAGCCCAATGACAGAAGTGTGCAAAACACTTTTTATTTTTTATTTTTTTGCAGTTTTACATAGTGCAGACTGGTCAGGTATTGGAGCGTTTCATCTTACTTGGACCCCTTATTGAAGTACATGAGATTGATCTTGCGAAACATTGAACTTTACTGTTCTGTTAACCTGAAGTTGCTCTGAACCGGGCTTTGTAACACCCGTTTTTACCTACTGGTTTTAATTAATTCTCACTGTATTGTATTAAGAAAGAGGATTTACTGTTTTTATGTACACTTTTATGATCTATGTTTCTAAATCAGATCAAATAAAGTTTAATGAATTACATTGAAGTCTCCCAAGATGGCCACCAGAGAAAAAGGAGCCCAAATGTAGCACAAATATCACCCCGATGTAGCCCACGTATAGCCCAATGACAGAAGTGTGGAAAACACTTTTTAGCCTTTGTTTTTTTGCAGTTTTATATAGTGCAGGCTGGTCAGATATTGGAGTGCTTTACATGAGCATTGGTTACATCATACAAGGACAAACCCATTTTGGTTGTAGGCATGGGGAGATTAAGTGATTTGACAAGAATCACAGAATGTCGAGCTGAAGCAGAAACTCCAACTTGGTTCCCCAGTTGCAAAGTCTGCAGCTCTGGAAGTAACACCACATTCTCTCCCCTAAGCGTAACATTTAATCAAGTGGTCAACTGGATAAAAAAACATAAAGATAACAAATAATTTTAAAAAGTGCTTTGTCGCTATTTGAGAACTCAGAAAATATGTCCTCATTTTAGTTTTTTAGAGCACTAACCATAATTTCTATGCAAATAAGACCCTCTCATTTCTATAATTTCTAAAGGAAACGCTTTAGGTATTACAGTTTTGATTACATCAAGATGACGTCAGGCGTGCCACACTTTTGTAATAAATATAGAATGTTAGCAATCTAGTTGTTCATTAGGATACTGTTGGGAGGCAGAGGTCAGGGGCACAGACTCGGAAAATTGAAGGCAGGTAGGAGGGTGCAGAGGCAACAATTTGACCACACTGGGCAGGCAGGAAGGGCAGTGTCAGCACAACATGGAGGGTAGTGGAAAGGGGGGCATGGGCGACAAACCAACAATGCAGGGCAGGCAAGAGAGGCTGTGGCAATATAATAGACCACTGAGGGCAGAAGGAAGAGGCAGTGGTAGTACAACCATACATGCCAACAGAGACAATTCAGGCAGGAAACACCCAATGTTTTTAAGCCCAAAAGGGCTTTATTTTATCTGTGTCTTGTCTACAATCTCCTCTTTTTTATGCAAGTCAATGGGAAAAATCAATTCCCCAGTTTTTTTTTTTCAAAATCTCCCTCTTACCAAATTCAAAATGTTAGCAAGTATGGTACATTGGATCATGGAAGGCAGGAGGAATTGGGGTAGGGACATGGACTTGGATAACAGAGGACAGGAGGGACATGGAGAGGTGAACCTAACTGACCTTACAGGGCAGGCATCAGGGTTTGCAGCAGCACAATACACCACACAGGGCATGCAGGACGGCAGTGCAGCACAACAAACCATGGAAAGCAATAGGGAGGGGACAGGACCATGCACATGGACAACAGAGAACAGAGGGGAAAGAGGTAATGGCAGCAAGCTGACCATACTGGACAGACAGAAGAGAAATCTGCAGCATAACGGACCATAAAGGGCAGGATGGAGGGATCAGGGGCATGACAATGGAACAGACAAGCCAGGAGGGAGGGAATAGAGGTCTGCACATGAAAAGGGAGGGCAGGGGGCAAGGGGGCAGGGCAGGATCAGCAAGCTGACCATGGAGGTCAGGCAGGATGGGCACTAGAAGCACAACACACCATGGAGGGCAGCAGTGAGACTACAATGGCATACACAGACCATGGAGGGAAGGTGGGAGGGGGTCAGGGGCAGCTAGCTGACCACACAGGGAAGGTGGGAGGGGCCGTGGCAGCACAGAAGACCATGCATGGCAAGCAAGAGGGTTAGTGGCAGCACAATTTGGCCATGATAGGCAAGAAGGAGGGTTCGGGGCATGCACAAAGGATCATGGAGGTTGGAAGGGAGGGGTAGGAGCTGGGCACAGACAAGAGAGTTCAGGGGAAGGAGCCTCACAACAGACCACGCGGGGCAGGTAGGAGGAGCAGTTGCAGCACAACAGACCAGAGAGGGCAGAAGGATGTGGCAGTAAAATGGACCATGGAGGACAGGAGGAAGGGGATAGGGGCATGGAACGTGGACAGGCAGGGTGGAGGTGGCAGGGAGAGGTTACAGTCATCTGACAATGCTAGGCAGGTGCAAGGGGAGTGGCAGCTCAACAGAAAACTCAGAGTAGATAGGAGGTGCAGGTCCATGGAACATGGTGGGCAAAAAGGATGGATCAGGGGCATGCACACAGACATCAGAGGGCAGGGGGAAGGAGAGTAGGGGCAGCAAGCTAAGCACAGAGGCTAAGCAGGAGAGTAATGATGGGCAGGAGGAGTGGACTGGGACATCATGCTAAATGGAGGGCAGTGGCAGCACATCAGACCATGCATGACAGGAGGGAGGAGGCTAGTGCATGGATTCAGACAACAGAGGATAGTAGAAAGTAGATGGGGCAGCAAGCTAACTGTTCAGAGAAGGCGGGAAGGCCAGTGGCAGAACAACAGCCACACAGGTCTGCAATAAGGGAGCAGGGGCATGGACTTGGACAATGGATGGCAAGGAGGAAAGAAGGCAGGAGCAGCAAGCTTGGGTGGGGGGCAACACAATGCCAGGCCAGGCCCTGCTTCCAACCCCCCACCACCCATTGTGATAGGCATCTTACTTAACATTAAAAAAAACTAGAAATTCGCTGAAAAAAACAAAGATTACAGGGACGTTATAGTTAAACTCAGATTTCACTCGTACAAAACCACTGAAATTCAGCAGTTATAGTTACCTGAGCTAACTATGACTTACGCCCCCGCAATGCACTGCTTATGACCTCAGAAATTACATCATTCATGACATGGTCATTGACATCACTCAAGACATCACTCATGACATCTCAAATGAGCTTTGAATGGAATGGAACTATAATCACTAGAACTTTATTTAGGGATAGTGTGTGTATATTAACACCCCTTTTTATTTATTTCTTTCGTGTAAGAACCTCTATAATATGCAACGTGCCCAGATCAATATGGCCGATAGCCTTTCACTTTAAAGTAATATGTAGTCCATTGTTTATGTTGATGTTTGCAATTGTAAGTATGTTTATTATGAACAAGTCACGTTGACGAACATACAGGTACAGCGGTCACGGGGCAAGATATGCTGAAATTACATTGTGTGCATATTAACACTTGTTTTCTTTTCTTTATTGTATGAATTCCTGAATTTTCGCATCGTGACCAGGCCAATATGGCTGACAGCTTTTTGGTTTAATGTAATATGTAGTCCTTTGTTAATGTTGGCAACTGGAGCCATTTCTACATTTAAATAAGGAAGTTACAATGACGTCTTGTATCGTGATTAAGGTTCGGACTAGCCGAAACGCGTGGATCGCGTCCTTTGTAGATTAAATACTTCCAAACTACAAACCGAGTGCTGATTCCTTCCTTGTAAGAGTGAGAGGAGATTGAATATATACATATATATATACCTCTCTTGCTTCTTTCTGCACCTCTCTTGCCTCTTTCTGCACTTCTCTTGCCTCTTTCTGCACCTATCTTGCCTCTTTCTGCACCTCTCTTGCCTCTTTATGCACTTCTCTTGCCTCTTTCTGCACCTCTCTTGCCACTTTCTGTACTTCTCTTGCTTCTTTCTGCAGCTTACTCTCTTCTTTCTGCACCTCTCTTGCCTCTTTCTGCACCTCGCTAGCCTCTTTCTGCACCTCTCTACCCTCTTTCTGCAGCTCACTCTCATCTTTCTGCACCTCTCTTGTCTCTTTCTGCACATCTCTTGCCTCTTTCTGCACCTCTCTTGCCTCTTTCTGCACTTCTCTTGCTTCTTTCTGCGCCTTTCTTCCTGTTTCTGCACCTCTCTTGCCTCTTTCTGCACCTTTCTTCCTCTTTCTGTACCTCTCTTGCTTCTTTCTGCTCTTCTCTTGCCTCTTTCTGCACCTCACTTACCTCTTTCTGCGCCTTTCTTCCTCATTCTGCTCCTCTCTTGCCTCTTTCTACACCTCTTACCTCTTTCTGCACCTCTCTTGCCTCTTTCTGCACATCTCTTGCCTCTTTTTGAACCTCTCTTGCCTCTTTCTGCAGCTCACTCTCTTGCCTCTTTCTGCACCTCTCTTTCCTCTTTCTGCAGCTCACTCCCTTCTATCAGCACCTCTCTTACCTCTTTCTGCACCTCTCTTGCCTCTTTCTGCAGCTCACTCTCTTCTTTCTGTACCTCTTACCTCTTTCTACACCTCTCTTCCCTCTTTCTGCAGCTCACTCTCTTCTTTCTGTACCTCTCTTGCCTCTTTATGCACCTCTCTTACCTCTTTCTGCACCCCTCTTGCCTCTTTCTGCACATCTCTTGCCTCTTTCTGCACCAGTCTTGTCTCTTTCTACACCTCTCTTGCCTCTTTCTGCAGCTCACTCTCTTCTTTCTGCACCTCTCTTGTCTCTTTCTCCACCTCTCTTGCCTCTTTCTGCACCTTTCTTCTTCTTTTTGTACCTCTCTTGCCTCTTTCTGCACGTCTCTTGCCTCTTTCTGCACCTTTCTTCCTCTTTCTGTACCTCTCTTGCCTCTTTCTGCACCTCTTTTGCCTCCTTCTGCTCTTCTCTTGCCTCTTTCTGCACCTCACTTGCCTCTTTCTGCACCTTTCTTCCTCTTTCTGCACCTCTCTTGCCTCTTTCTAACCTCTTACCTCTTTCTGCACCTCTCTTGCCTCTTTCTGCACGTCTCTTGCCTCTTTCTGAGCCTCTCTTGCCTCTTTCTGCAGCTCACTCTCTTCTTTCTGCACCTCTCTTGCCTCTTTCTGCACCTCTCTTCCCTCTTTCTGCAGCTCACTCTCTTCTATCAGCACATCTCTTGCCTCTTTATGCACCTCTCTTAACTCTTTCTGTACCTCTCTTGCCTCTTTCTGCACCTCTCATGCCTCTTTCTGCACTTCTCTTGGTTCTTTCTGCAGCTCACTCTCTTCTTTCTGTACCTCTCTTGCCTCTTTCTGTACCTCTCTTGCCTCTTTCTGCACCTCTCAGGGACGTTATAGTTTGAATTTAGCCTTTAAAAAACCATAGAAATTCACTGAAAAAACCATAGGTTTCAGGAACGTTATAGTTAGAAATTATCATTTAAGAAACTTTTGAAATTCACTGCAAAAACCATAGGTTTCAGGGACGTTATAGTTTGAATTTAGCCTTTAAAAAACCATAGAAATTCACTGAAAAAACCATAGGTTTCAGGGACGTTATAGTTAGTTGGACATTTCACTAGCACAAAACCAGAGAAATTCGCCCGTTATAGTTAATGGGGCTAACTAAAACTCGCGCCCCCGCAATGCACTGCTGATGACGTCTCATATTACATCATTCATGACATGGTCAGTGACATCACTGATGACATCACTGATGACATCTCAAATGATATCACTGATGACATCATCCAGTGACTATGTGTTTCTGTAAAGTTTCAATATGTTTTATATATATATATGCCAAGGTGTATTGAAGAATGAGTGGGTGTATAAGTGTCTGAATGGATGATTTAGTAGGTCGTGACTGACTGTATAAGCGAGTGATTAATCGTGTCTTACTGAATGCATGGGTTTGTGACTAAGTTGTGTGAATGTCTGTATTAGTCTGTCAGTTGGTGTGTAAGCAGCTGCATGGGTTGGTGAGTAGCTACATGAGTGTCTATATGGGTTATTGATTGGTTGTCTGAGTATCTGTATGGATGCGTGAGTGTCTCTGTGGGTGGGTGGGGGGTGTGTGACTATGCATAGATGTGTGAGTAGGTGATTCACTGGGTGTATGGGTTCAAGAGTGCATCTGTGAAGGGCTGTATGGGTGGGTGAGTGTGTGTATGGGTGTGTTGGTGAGTGAATGGATGTCTCAGTGGTACATGTGTGAGTAACTACATATGTGAAAGGCAGTATACGTGAGTGATGGAGTATATAAATGACTATATGTGAGAGTGAGTGATTGTGAGAGTGGCTGTATGGATGAGTGTGTGCTTGTGTCAGTGATTGTAGAAGAGAGTAAGTATGTGTTAGTATCTGTATGAATAAGTGAAATGGTGTGTGTATACCTGTATAGGTGAGTAAATGGGAGTGTGATTGATTCTTTGGATGACTGACTAGGTGTGTGAGTAACTCTATGGGTGAGTGGTGGTGTGTGAGTGTCTGTATAGGTATATGAGTGCATATGATAGTGCTGTATTGATGAGTGACTGCATGTATGAGTAACTGTATGGATGAATGAGTGGACATGTGTGTAGACCTAGGAATCAGTGAGTGGGTATGTAGTAACTGGTATTGGTGTGTCTATGTTTTCGAAAATGGTAGTCTGCATTTTAGAGTGGGTGTATCAAAGGTTATATTAGGGTGTAAGGAGGTGCATCAGATTATCACGTGGATGATGTCATCAGTGATGTCATTTGAGATGTCATCAGCGATGTCATCAGTGATGTCACTGACCATGTCATGAATGATGTAATATGTGACGTCATCAGCAGTGCATTGCGGGGGCGCGAGTTATAGTTAGCTCAACTAACTATAACGGGCGAATTTCTCTGGTTTTGTACTAGTGAAATGTCCAACTTACTATAACGTCCCTGAAACCTATGGTTTTTTCAGTGAATATATATATAAAGCGATATCTCTCTTTCTCTATTTTTTTTTTACAGTTATGGCTTCCCTGGGGGCCAATTTTGGCCCCCACAGAAAGCACATGGCTATAAAAAAAAAATTGCCCCCACAGGGGGTCGACCACTGAGCAGGAGGACCGACCCCCTGCCAATTTCGCCGCCATATTGGATTTTTATTATTATTTTTTTTCGGGGGATGATCGTGCCCCCCCAGGGATAGCCAAAGTTTTAAATTAAAAATATATGCCCCTGGGGGGTCGCCCATTCCCACAAGGGGTGCCCCCCTAAAGACATCCCTGGTATCTAGTGGGGTTTCCTGGTCGTGGATCGCAGTGTTGCCACGATCCACGGCCAGGAAACTCTTTCAGGAAGGCCTTGTTTGAAAGGGGAGACTCTCCCCTTTCAAACGAGGCCTCCCTGAAAGCTGGAGAGGCCGTTTTCGGCCTGATTTCACCATCGGAGTCGAGCGCGGCCTTACCTGCGGCTGTCCTCGGCTTCGATGGGGAAATCAGTGACGTCAGAGCGCCTCGCGGCGCGCTGATGTCACAGATGGGCGGGAGGGGGTCGGGGGGGACGTGGAAAGCCTTCCGCGTCCCCCCCAGGGAAAAAAAGCTCCGGTGCTTTGCACCAGAGGATTAAAGGGGCCCTCCCTGGTGACGGCCAATGGACGTGCGCCCCACCAGGGAGGTAGTGCTTGCGTCGGCCATTGGACGACGCAAGCACCAAAAGGGTTAAAAAAAATAGATATATATATATATTATAATTTTTCAACCCCCACCCTAAAAAAACACAAAGCACCCCTGCCCATTCAAATTGTAACCACCCCTACCAAACCCCTAAAACTACTACTCTTATATTATAACTACACTAACTAACCTAAGCTAATCTATAAAAACCATTAATAAAATAAACAAGCAATGTACAGGGGGAAGCGCAGAAAGACTCCATGTGGCTCATTTGGGGCTACTGCCTCGCCACTGCCTGCTATGCATCCTTTAGACGGCTTATCACCTGGTCCATTTTGTGATCCAGCAAAGCCACTCTCAACTTGACATCGGAAAGGTCCCTGCACATGTCCTGCTCAAAGGTCTTCTGTGGGATGAGGTTTGGGGAATACCAGTTGTGTGGGCTTGCTGCTGGAGGAACTTTGTACCGATCCCGTGGAGGTACCTTCGCCTGGCCCAACATCTTTGCCTTTGCTTAGCTTGTCCAAAGTTGAAGGTCCCTGAGGGTAGATACACCATTTACTAGAAGCCCTCTGCTCTGCAAGTCATTCCCCATAGCATTGTGAGCTTTTGCTACTTGACAGATGTGGAAGTAACAATCCTTTCTAATTTTATGCTGCCTCTTCTGCTCTGGAGCCATGTTGTCTGGTTAAGCAAAAAGCAAAACTGTCAGACAAAGGGTGACTGGAAACAGGCAAAATCATCATGATACACCAATGTTCCCCAAACAGCAAATGTTGCACCCCCTACAGCCTAAAATTATCTTGAAACTTAAAGTGAGCATACACCTTCCTATTATCTATCATTTCTGATTTACTGAGGCCAAAGTACAAAGGCATAGCAAATGTTGCTCAATGCTGTTGCACCACCTTGGCACATCTAGGTATCAGCATGTCAGAACATAATATGCTTAGGAACAATACCATTTTGTACCCATGGTATGGTACATATGTCATCTTTACTGAACATTAGTTTGCATTCTACACCCTGCAATGGCCTTTATTCCAATGGCATTAGCCACAGTAAGATGTGCAATGTCTGCAAAGTACATGCACTGTCTCACAGCGTAGTGTACCTCACATGGCAAGGACACATTGCTACCTATACTTGAACGCGTGCCTGGTATTAAATGTAACAATGGAGGCTGGATAAGTAACTCACATAACACAGGGACATGTGAAACATCTCTTATCTCAGCAGCTGTAAGTCCATGCTCCCAATGTCATAGCATGTGCAACTGGCATGCATTTAGAAATATTCACATCCACTGCCATGCTCAGCTGTTAATCTACTACCACATATTTTCACGTAGTCTGCCAGTGTGATCATGGCTCATCTGTCAAGCCATCTATCTTGTGGTCCATCCCAGATTGGCAATGCATTCTTCTTGACATTAGTCAGAGGCTAATGCACATGCTACAATTACCATTCACTTTCTGACCTATTCTTCATAATACATGTTTCTTTGTGATAGGGATGCACATTTATTTTGCCAATTCACACAGCATCTTACATCGAACACACTCCTTGCACTACACAATTAGCATCCACAAAGGCACTCACTGGTAACATGTGGCTCCTTGAAACTATCCACCTCACCAACTGTGTACATGACAGGTCCACCTACAAGACATAACATGACAAACAAATCAGTTAAATTAGAACATGTGTTTTGTAGGCAACTAAAGCACAGTACATATGCATAGCAATTGACTATGTAACCCCTCAGTTTGCAATTGCACTAATGGCACAGTTGACATGCCTGAGTGATACACATCGGTGAGGCAGGCTGAAGTGTACACACATATGATGAGCCAAAACATGCACCTGGTGACCAATTTGCGGAACCAGCTCTTAGACCTCGGAACAACTATATTTCATTATGGTAGCTGACTTTCATGAGTCTCTGCACCTACATAATTCACATACCATGCTCAGCAAGGTATAGCAATACCCATGCCCCCCTCATTTTTAAACCAGGAAATGAGTACACAACATGCATCACACATTATGCGTCCTTGCTCCTTAAGTTAAGTTAGTACTGTACCTGTCTGTGCTGCAGAGTACCAGATATTGTTCAGACATGTCCCGTGCATCCCCAAAGATGTTATTGGACAGTTGAACACCAACATGTATGAGATATGTTCAGATGTGTCACATTCAGCTTGGCATGCCATTGGATAAAGAACCAAGTGAGTGGGCTTCCCTGTACATACAGTGGACCTATTTTACAAGAGGCATGCACAACTGAAGTGTCATATGTAAGAACAGCACCAATGGCTCCGGCCTCAGACTCACCTCTATGAGGGCATGCAAAGCCACTATGCAGGACTTGCTATGCACTCAGAGTTATGGAGTCAAGCAAGCCAGTGCAAAGCACAGCATAGTGGACATCAGGGAGCCATACCTTTTACATTGGAATTGATGTGCCAAACCAGTGAAAAGTGTTTTGACACATTCACCGATTACCTAAGGTGTGTGAGCCATGGCAGGCCTCATTAATGCATTACTACCCAGGAAAGGTATACCTAGAAGGATCATTGGCACATCTCTATGTGTCTTTCAGTATTGTATGTGTGCTGCACAGATACAAAAGATTCATATTCCACCATTGCATTTCTTTGTGCTGAGAGCTGTCCCTTCCAGTACAATACCAATCATGTCGACTATGCACACACATGTGCACCATGGGACAAGGGTGCCTGTGTTTGCTAAAGACACCAAGAGCCTTATTTTCAAGCTCTTTGCGCCACAAATGCATCCCTTTTTGACATATAAAAAGTGAAGCACCGGTGGCACTAGGGGCATGTAAATAAGCCCCCAAGTTGGTAAGCTGGGCAGGTATAACTCAACGGAATGCCCCTTCATGAATGACTCCTGATCAAATCTGCATTTCTCAGTGTTGCTGCTGCAGCACAATTAGTTGTAAATTTCACTCCCAGAGTTTTGCAGACACCTTTATGTGTAACGTATGTTCTGTAATGGCCTGTCCCAACAGTATCTGACAAATGCTTGTAGTGCAAGAAGCTCCCCTGGAGCTGGCCTGCACTACCTGTTTTGTCATCAGATGAGTTGTCTGGGTGGGTTACGGGCATTTGCATCAGTTCTATGCTTCCCTGGGACACAACTGTATTACCTAAAGGGGCACTAACACTTGTGTGGTCTACTCTGTGACACAGATAGCACTGGTGCACAGATAGTGCCAATGCTATTGCCACAGCATTTCCCTCATTTGCATGGGGGCATGGCTCTTTTTGTGGAAAAAAGTTATGGGAGTCACAGTTACTATTAACACAAATCATCAATGGGTAAATGAGGCACATGGAAAAACACACAGATCATATGTACTTACCAACATGTCCGCCTACTTGAATACTAATGTAGTCCAGGAGCTCAGCCTCATGGAGAACCACATCTGCCCAGCGGTGCTACAGTTGATAGACCATCCGGTCAATACCATACGTCCACTCCATTTGGGAGCGCACCTTCTCCCACAGTTGCGTCAGCGCCGACGTGGAGTAGCCCTGGATGACACATCCACTGCTTGGTATCATGTTTGGTAGATAGAAATTGACCAGCCACAGGAAGCCCCCAAACTCCTGGGTGTCCATGTGGCGTGCCCTGCCCTTTCCAGACATTTCCCAAACATAATTCAATCCCAAACAATACAAAATCCCCCAAAAACCCACAACTAGCCCCTAAAACAATAATACCTCAAAAGACAAATACTCTACTAAACACAGGGCAATACACTACAATACACAACGAGAAGGACTTTAGGGACACTACAGGGACAGCAGACAATACAATGAAGTTCAAGACACATCAATACACTCTCTTGCACAGCCAATACACAATCAGTCAGACGTACAGTGATTAAAAGTGAAAAGGAAAGTAACTTCACAGTTCCTGGATTGCAGCATGCCTGATCCATGACATCACTTCTTGGGCAGTTGCGTCACGTTTTCAGCTGATGCGTCGATTTTTTGGACACTTCTAGTCAATGTGTGGATTTCACACAAGGCCTGATAAGGCACCATTCAGTCATTCAGATGCCTCGGCTGGGAAGCGTAATTTTCGAACGAATCAATGGCTGCAAAAATCACGCATTAGGCTCCTGCATCTTTTTTTAATGCAATAGGGCAAATGTGTGTTTTTCTGTGCAATGCAGATAAACATTTACAGGGATTGCTGTGTTGGCTGTGAATAGTTGAGGTGACCTGCTTAATGTCTTTGCGTGGGTTTAATGTGTGTGTTGACAGCATACATATGTGAGAATTGATGCTATTCAATGATCATACTATGCATTGGGCCAACCCCTCTGGTAGCGCAAGGGCACACCTTACAAGAGGTGTGCTAAATTAGTATTAGCACCCGATTACATTGTCTTAACTTCCCCCAAGGATGTCATAAACGTGCACTGCCGTGGGGTCAGTGCACCTATGTCTAAGACAGCCCAACCTCCTGCCTATCTGTGCCATGTACCAGAGTGCAGGCAGAAGTCTGTTGGGGAACTTGGAAGGGCTACAGTTTCCCTTACAGGCAAGTGATATAATTGGCTGCACCCACCAGGAAGGGGATGTATGGATGGGGCCATATGATTGGTTGTGTATAGACCAGTCATAACACACACGAAAGTAAATCATAATTTGTGGGCCACATAATTCTCACTCTGCTGATGGTGCTATGCTAGAACACCATGCATGCCTTGGCGTGATCTCCTACATATTGCTGACAGCAAGGCTGTGTAAATCAAACCATAGATACACTTGTCATCAGGGCGGTAGTTTGACACTCAGATAGATAATGAGACTCACATGGACCTGGCACAGTTCAAAACTTGTCAGACATCCCCAGTAGAGCCTGAACAAGGATGTATCAATTGATGTAACCTTAGATCATCTGTTTTCATGAGCCCTGCATGCTGTTGCTCACATTGGCCATGTAGTACTATTCCATGAATTATTTATGTGCAGGGAAGTGTTGAGAGAGCCCACCTTATCATGTTGTGGTAGACAAACTTCGGCAGTATGGCTTTGTTTGGAAGGATACGTGTGGTCCATGCACACTGCAAATGCACACAGGGGCATATTTACAAGCCCCTTGCGCCACTTTTGCGCCGAGGTTGCATCACGCATGTGACGCAGCGGCGAGGCAAACCATGCGCCGCGTTGCGCTATATTTACAACGTGACGCATCTAGGGAGATGCGTCACGTAGTAAACCCCTGCGCCACATGAAACCTGCGTCAGGTTTCATGTGGGCGTACCGGTGCAGGGGGCGTTCCGGCGCAGGAACGCTCGGAAAGTGACGTAGTGAAATCTACAAGATTTCACGCAGTCACTTTTCTCGACGCTGGTGCGTCAAATCCTTACGCCTGCTTCAAGCAGGCGTAAGGATTGACACACCATGTTAGGGATAGGAAGGTTGGAACAGTGCTGGAGCTGCGTCGCGCTTGCGACACAACTTCAGCACTGCGCCAACCTTCCGCCGGCAGATGCTTCACGCATCTGCTTATCCTGCGCCACGATGCGCCGCATTGTAAATGCGGCGCATCGGACGTGGCGCAAGGGTAAACTTGCCTGACGCATTTTCCCTGGCGCATCCCTGCTGATATGCAGGGATGCGCCAGGGAACGTAAATATGCCCCACAGTCTTTACCACCAAGCGTAGCCTCTGATTTGTGGATCATGAGGCAGGCTTGTCTAGCCACAACTAGTCAGGTGTAGTGCAATCATAAATATGTTTGCCAGTGGCACCCATCACAACATGTGCTGGAAAGTGGATTATTGGTAGGGGCAAATGTAGTCTGCCACTGGCAATAAGGCCACTAACACAGTATAGGGCACAGAATAGGTCTTAGAAAACTATTCCTATGCTCAACCCTTGGTAACGTGGCTGCGAGCAGGAAGGCTTCACTTCAAAGACAGGTATGTAAAGCATTTAAAAACACCAATTCAGTAAATAATTAAGACATAACACAAAATAAAAATCCAACACCAATTTATACAAAGAGAAAATATTTTTATCTTTTAAATGACACCAAAACGAAAAAAATCCACTGTAGGGAACCAGAGATATGAGTTTTTAAAGATTAGTCACTTTCTAGTGCTTAGAAACCAACAGTGCCCCTTTTAGTCATTTCGTTTGCTCTGACAGGGACACATTCAGCTTTAGCAATTGTTCTGGGGGATTTCTCACCTCTCTTGTGCAGCCCCCTTCAGCAGGCTGGGTCCAGTTAGAACTGCTTACTGAAGTTCTTCTTGCGGGTCCCAAAGTATCCAACACACAATCCAAGGTTCTGGAATCTCCAAGAGGGTCCTTGAAAGTGTGAGACTTCAATTTCCACAATCCACTTGAACAAAACCCTTACAAATCCACTGGTAGTACTCCAGGCTGAGGATTCTTTGTGGTGATGTCCAGGTGAGCTCTGTTAACCTGTAGCTTGCAGGGAGTCCACTCTTTAGACCTTTGAACCAGATTTCATCCACAGGGCTGTAGTTTCAAATGGTACAAATAGGCGCAATCTTCAGAGTTCAGGCCTTAGGAAATGCACATCAAACTCTTCAGCGCAGACCCTTCTGATTTTCTTAAGTTTCATGCTGCAGATCTGAAGGGCTCTGCCCCTCTCAGATACTTATTCCAAGTTCTCTGGGTCAAGGAGGAGGTCACTCCTGACCAATGGGAGCAGGGTAACTCCCCAAGGGTATGACCACATCCTGTAGAGTGTGGCATTATTTTGTCCCAGAGTGCACCAAATCCTCCAAATTCATAATGGCTGATTTTCCAGCAGGGAGTTAAGAGCTGGCTAAACACACCCCTAGGATGGCTAATTTCCATAGACTCTCCCCATTGCATCTGCTCATTCCTTCCTTAAGCCTAGCTCTGGCTTAGGGTCAAAGGAGTAGTGTTGTAAATGACACTGAGGCCTTCCCCTTTCCTTTGAAGACCATGGTTTACAACTCCTCCCCCTGCTCTGGCATTCCTGTGTAGCAGCACACTGCCCTCCCAGCAGAGCTGGTCAACCCCAGGGGCTCTTTATCACCTCTTCAAAGCAGCCTGGCTAATCCACTTAACTCTGACCAATCAGGACAGACCACTGGAAGGCTGAATCTGGACCTGCAAACGAGAAAGCCTTATAACTTCTTGTCTGTACATTTTAGGAGAAATTCAACAATATCATATTGTTGGATTTATCACTACCATTCTGGGAAGTCTTTGAATGGAAGTTCTATCATTCTCCTATCAGGAGTCATTAGTTAATAACCTCTTGCCATGTTAACCTATGTGGCATGGGATTTGCAATGGGCAAAATGACTTGGGCCATTTTTCCAGCACCAGGCCTTATAAAAACATATTTTACAAGTACTCCGCCTATATCTACAGGACCCCCACCCCATGAAACAACTAGGGGAGACTTTAGGGGTCCTGAATATGTAGAAATATTGCAGATCCTGCCTCCACAGTGCTCCTAGCATCAAAGTCGAATTTGGGCAGCACTTTATCACAATGTGGGGAGTGAAATGTGAAATTTCACTTAACCCAGGGCATATAAAACTCATTTTATAAGGGTCCACCTTATAAATACCTGACCCCCACCCCTGGGACACCTAGGGAGACCCTGGGGTTCCTAATATACCAAAACATTGTAGGTTATCCATTTGTAAGTGCCCCAAACACAAAAGTTGAGTTTGGGCACAATTTACTTTTTAAAAGCAGTCCTGCCACACAGAGCCACTTTTAAAAATACCTCAGGCTTCAGCAGTGCACACATTCAAGTGCAGAAAGGTCTGCTGGCCTCTAAACTGCCATGCCCTATTTATACTAGGGACTGATAGGTAGTTTCAATCCCCCTGCCCTAATATGTACTAGGGCCCTCTGGGGTAGGTCATGCCAATCACAGGGGTACCCCAACCCTTATTGTACCCTAGTGTATGTAGGTGTTTTCACTGTATTCTAAGTGTTTTCAGCATAGCACTGGCCCTGGGCCTGGTTAGGCAGAGCCCAGGGTCAGTCAGAGTCAGTTACCACCAGTACCAGTCAGCAAAAAGTTGGGGGGTGCCCACAGCACAGGATGACTTTGCAACAATATGTTTCTAGGTAGTGTGGTTTCTTGAGGTTTTGTGATGGCTATACATTCAGAAATGAAGTTCACCTGTAATTTTCTAGTCACATTCAAACACTATGGGCCATATGTAGGTAATCTGGAAATACCGATTCCTAATTACCGAATTTTACCGAATCGGTATTTATGAATCGGTATTCCCGATGTACGTAAAAATTTGGTAAATAATACCGAATCGGTAAAAATCGGTAAATATTTACCGAATCCACAATACCGATCGGTTTTTCCGATTCGGTAAATACCGAATCGGTAAATACCGAATCGGTAATTCAAAAAAAACAGCAATTGAGGAATCAGCCAATCCTGTGCAACCACCACCCCTCCAACCAGGAAGTGGCCACACCCAGGCAGGTGCACACAATCAGAACCTTATGGAGAGGCTGGGGGTGCAGAGGAGAGCAACAGAGCCACTGCCTGAACCTCGCCTGCAAATCTTGCACAATGGCCAGCCAGGACACAGAAAGAGAAGGAGGGGAAAGGAAGAGGAAACTGAAATTCAGTCAGAGGGAACTGCAGGTCCTTGTGGAGGAGGTAGTGAAGCAGCACGCAAAGCTGTTTGGAAAGCAGTCCCTGCAAGTTGCAGAGTCAGTGAAAAGGAACATCTGGCATGAATTCCAGTCTCAGGTGAATGCCATTGGAGTGACCCCCCGGGACATTGATGTGCTCAAGAAGCGGTGGTATGACATCAGGAGCATCACCAAGAAGAAGATGGCTGATCTCAATAAACAAGCCAGGCTGACAGGAGGAGGAAGGAACAGGGCACCTGCCCTGACTGAACTTGAGCGGCTCGTGGAGTCCACGATAGAGCCAGAAAGTGTCTGTGGGATCGGGGATGCAGACAGCTCTGCCAGGGCTGCTTCTAAACAAGGTAAGAAGCATGCACAGCATTGTGCCCCCCCTTCCCCTATCCCAAATCCCCAATTGGGCTCTGTGAATCCCACTCCAGTACAGATTCTTGTGCAAACCAGCAATGCATTATGGGAGATGTAGTCAGTGAAACCCCTATCATGACAGGAATCGCACTGAACAACAAGGCATGTGACACACATCAGCGATAAGCAGGCAGAAGACAATGAGATAGTGTGGCAGAAATGTATATTTATTCTTGCTATGCAGGGCTGCAGGTACACTGAGCTAATGTACAATTTCTGTCCACAGGCGAGACATCGCGCAGGACTGCTCAGGACAAGGGAGAGAGGGCACCCCGGAAGGACATCACTGAGAAGGCCAGTACGAGTGCAGGGCACACAACACCACCACAGTCAGCCTCACCACCACAGCTAGCCTCGCCACTACTGCTAGCCTCACCACCACAGCTAGCCTCGCCACTACTGCTAGCCTCACCAGCATCAACACCACCTGCAGTGCTGAGACCTAGGAGGCATGCTGTTGCCAGACTGCTGGAGTTTGAGTCCTCCTCAGAAGACTCGAGGGGGGGGAAACATCCACTGTGCCAGTGGATGGTAGCAATGCTGGTTTGCTGTCCACCACTGAGGGAGCACACACAGGTGCCAGACGCCGCCGCAGGGCTCATGTGAGCAGTCCACCTCCACAGGGTGAGAGCCATGGTGTCTTCGGAGGGCTGGAGGCAAGCATGGTGAAGGTGCAGCGCCTACAAGGAAAGGCAATACAGTCAGTCCAGCGACAAATGAGGCGCCTCAATGACAACATGTCCAACATTGACAAGGGCATAGGCTCAATGGCTGAGGGCATGAAGGAGATGGCTGCAGGCATGCGGGACATGCCCCAGTCTGTGATGCTGCTGTGCAGCAAAATGGATGAGGACAGAGTTACACGGCGCAGGGAGAGGCAGAAAATGGAGCACCATACAAGGGCAGTGAACCGCCTAGCAACTGCCACTTCTCTGCTCTGCAGGCGCTCCGTGGCCATGCAGGAGGGCCTGGCGCACTGCAGCACTGATGTCACTAGGGGGCTGGTAAAGATGACCACTGCTCTTGAGGTGCTGCTGACAAGTCAGTCTGCCACTACTGGTGCTGTGGAAGTTGGGGACAGCGAGGACACGACCAGTCGGAGCAGCATTACCCCCCCTGTAACAGACACCTGGAGGAGCAGCAGACGGCATGGGGCTGCCACTGGTTCCACAGCCAGTGAGGACAGTCACTTAATGGCATCCAGTACTGTTGTGCGTAGTCGCAGACGCTGATGCAGCCCACACTTACAGGACAGAATTGGGTGAAGTAACCCATGACTTCCTACTATGGATGTCATAAATTGGAATGCCAAGTTTGGCCGTTTGTGTTGTGGCGTAGTGCCCAGAAATTAAAACTACGTCATTACATACAACAACTGGCTGTGTCTCCTTACTTACTTAAAAATAGTTCCATGTGATCTCTGCCCGTCTCTGTCTCCCATCTGTTGCTGGTGGCACTTCTGCTGCGTTGGGCTCTGGCTGTGCTAATTCATCATCATTGTCCTCAAAATCTGTTAATTCCACTTCTGTACCTTTCTTTGTGGCAAGGTTGTGCAGCATTGCACAAGTTGCAATGATTTTGCAGCAGATGATGGGTGTGTACTGACGTGCGCCTCTGCTTTTGTGGAGGCAGCGGAACCTGCTTTTCAATAGTCCAAACGTGCGCTCCACAACGTTGCGTGTTGATTTGTGTGCCACATTGTATCGTCTCTCACTCAGGGTTGATGGGTTTAGGTAGGGAGTGAGGATAAATGACCGCACGGCATATGCACTATCGCCTAGGTGAGGAAGAGAGTGCCATTAGTCACATAAACCAATACACATTCATCTGCAGTAAGTATGAGTGAGTGTCACAGTGATTTACCTAGCAGGTATCCTTCTCCAAATTCTCCCGCAGCCAGGCGTGTGTAGATCCCACTGTTCTGGAAGATGTATGAGTCGTGGGTGCTCCCAGGAAATTTGGCCACGATGTCAGTGATTATGTTGGCAGCATCGCAGATTACCTGCACATTTATGGAGTGGGTGGACTTTCTGTTCCTGTAGATATGCTCAGTGGCTGCTGGTGGGCAGATTGGAATGTGTGTGCCATCAATACAGCCTATGACATGCGGGAACTGTGCCATCTGGTAAAAGTCTGTCTTGGTTTTGAGCAGTTCCGCCTGTGTGTTTGGGAAGCTGATGTAGTGGTGCATTCTCTGCATCATGGCATCCAGGAACTTTCTGAAGAAACGGGACAGGCAACTCTGAGACACCCCGCCTACCGCAGCTATCACCCCCTGGTAACTGCCAGATGCGAGTAGATGTAGGCTACAGAGCACCTGCACATGTGGTGGTATGGTGTGCGCCCTTGGTGTTGGGTGCTCCAGGAGTGGGTGCAAGTCCCTTATCAAGTCCAGGATGGTGTGGGGGTGTAGCCTGTACCTTTCATGGATCTCAGCCTCAGTCTGTTGGAAGATTGTGATGCGCTGTCGGTAAATGCGCTCCTCCCTTCTCCAGATCCTCACTCCTGCTGCCTGTAGACGTAGCCGCCTTGCAATCACATAGAAAGCCGCCATAGTGATCACACTGTTGCATTTTGGGATTGCTTATATTCGCTGTAGATGATTACCACCTGCTTTCAGTCAGTGTTAATTACCGACTCTTAAATACCGAATTTCATGTAATTCGGTATTACCGAATTTACCTACATCTCTTTTTTCGTTTTTACCGATTCTTATTTACCGATTCGGTAAATAAGGAATCAGTGATTTCCGAATGGGTAGTTTTGAATTCGGTAATGATGAATCGGTATTTACCGATTCATAATTACCGATTCCTTCTTTTTGGCCTCCTACATCTCAATCGCCTAAATACCGGTCGGTAACGGGAGATTTACCGAATTTCGGCCGTTACCGACCGGTATTTCGCTACCTACATATGGCCCTATATCTTGGGCTGCATCAGTGCATGGCATCTTGGCTGGATTGACTTTTCTTTATGCGATTTCTGATGTTCAGTTGTTTTATATTCTGAATCTTGGTGCTGTATCTTCACATTTGCACTACGACTTTTCTGATAGGAATGAAGCCATTGCTTGTATCTGAGTGCAACACACCAACATGGTATGCTATATCTCTGCTTGTCCCATTGGCATCTTAATCTAGTGAGGTAAGTGTGAGGTAAGTGTTGCTACATTCTTACTAGGTAGACACTGTTGCACTGGCATTTGTATGTGTAAGATGTAATATGTGATCTCCTAATGGATTTGAAATGTAGATGCAAATTTTGATGTAGCATAAGTAGACTGTAGGTTTGGGACTGTGTTCCCATGCACATACTATGTGGATCACTTCACAGTCATCATACTATGAATTAACCGTACAAATGGCTAGCTGTAGGAGACACACACACTCACACACAGTCATAGTACACTATCTACTTTAGCACACCATGTTCACTGTGGTTGGCAAAGAAGGACTCTTTGGTGCAGGTTGTTGCCATGCACACTATTTTGGATGTACAGATGTTGTTTAACGCTGTTTGTTAAACGTAGCTACATATATTTTCTGTTGCAACTACTAGCAGGTGTAATGTGAATGTTTTGATGTTTACCGTGACTAGGAATTCAAAATGCTTACACACTGGTACTGCTCATATATTAGTTTTCATATTCATGTACATATTTTCATGTAATCATCATTTTGTGACATCATGAAAGTCATTCATGCGTCTTTTAAAGAATTTTGAACTATATGGTCCCTCCACCATGTTGCTGCTACTGATGGAACATTTTGATGTGGCTCCTCATCTTCCTCATCTCCATCGTCTGGCACTTCCTGCTCCTTTTTGGCATCAGCCCATGATACATTTGTCTGCACAAAAAATATTGTGCAATATGCAGCAAACAAGTAGAATTTTGCATACCATTGGTGGTGAGTAGAGCAATCGGCCCCCAGACATATCCAGACTTCTGAAGCGGGATTTGAGTATGCCAAATGTCCACTTTGCTATGGACCGTGTCCTGTTTAAGGCATGATTGTACCTCCACTCGGCTTCTGTCTGGGGTGTTTATGAGGTGTCATCACCCACGGCTGCAGAGCATATCCTTGGTCAGCTGCAAAGATAGGAGGGGTAAAATTAGTTAAGAGTCATGACATGGGATGGGCCCACATTCATGTACATTCTGTTATGTGTCCTGAATGACTCATACACTTTACCTGGTGTACGAGACGTGCTATGACATTGTGTGGCATACACGAAAGTAGAAATTGGATATGACAGACACTGTCCTACACATACAGGTGCACTGTCCTCTCTGATTCACTTACTGTTTGTCATACTTGTGAGTGCCAATTCCATGAAGGTGATGATTTTTCACCAGTAAGGAAAGTCAATTAGCCATCAAGGAGGCAAATCTCTCACACTCATCTATTGCATCTGTTATTAACTACTGTTGCCATTTCTGAACTGATACATGTCTGATTTTACAATATGTAGCTGGAGCAGGTGATGTTGAGTACTTCAGTCACACATATTTGGCAGTGAGAGTTGGAGTCAATGTTGTTTAATATCTACTGGCATGGGGAGGGTAGTGAGTGGATATCAATGTGGGATATGATAGTGTACACATGGCAGTGCACTGTCTCCAATATGTTGACAGTACACAAGTGGTTTGAGATGTGTGGGAGTTTCGCGCTGTACAGTGCAACTGCCACACTGCTTGGGGACAGTGTAGGACATATTTTCCACATGATTCTGTGTCCAGGGTTTGCTGCCTGCACTGGCAGAAAATATGCAGCATTGCTTCAAGACATGCACATTATTCCCAAGGTGACAGTGTTATTGCCTGTTCTGGGAGATGTACTTTGTGCATGAGGCTGTACCTTGGTGCACAATCTGGAGACTTGGAGGACTGATAGAGTGGTTCATGCACCGCAAAATCGTATGTACATAGGATGGGATGTGTGTATCTGATGACTAATGTAATGTAGCTTGGTAGACATAATCTTGCGAGGTTAAAATATGACTAAAGTTCTCAGTTTCAAACATCTGGGATAAATCACATGCCTCATGACCATGGACGTTACCTGTGGGCACACAGACCAAAGAAAGGGAATTCCTTACTTCAACATAGTGTTTGGACACAACATTTCACATAGTGTAGCATTAGTGAGGATATTTAAAAAAATTGAATGCACACACAGGGCCTCATTTAGCAGTTGTTCCATAGGGCAGCACTGGATGTCACCTGGCTGCGCTGACCGGTACCAAAGGGAAGGACTGGAATGTGCATTATAACTAACATACAGTGCATCCATGGTTCATCAGCATATGCACCATCACATATTGATGACTAGAGCCAACACACACCCACTTGCACCATGGTGCGTGTGAGTCAGCATTGTGTCCTCTTATAACTTAATGATTTAAGGGACATATTCCTGCACCAAAAGCAAACAATCTATGCAATGTCCTCATTTTATGTGTCCTGCGGAAGGCAGGACACATAGAAATTGGAAATGACAAAGAGATGTAATTATTAACCATTATTTCACCTCCCTGTGAGAGGCACACTATTAGCAAACAGTCCCAGGGTCACTGATCCTTGGATATTTGGAAATGTGTGAGATCTTTCTTGGTGTTGCATGGGAAAAGCCACCACAAGGCCCATGGAACACATCCTTAACGTAGGGTGAGGCAATGCTGCGCTTTGCTCTGGTCTGCCTTACTGCATGTCTATGAGGTCATGCAAGGGCACGCAGGCTAACTTTGCATTGCCTCATAGATATGAGTTGGAGACCTGCTCCACCAGAGCATTGTGATTAGTGATGCTCCAGCAGCGCAGTTCACCTGTACATGTGGCCCACAGTGGCGCATGCAGTCTTGACATGTGTGACTTATAGGGCTGTGTGCACATGTGCCATGTAGTATGATTAAAGTATGTAGTCCAGCACCTCCTACGTGTGCACTGTCTCTTTCAGCCCAACACTAATATGACATTGTTATCCAACATAATTGACTGTCATGTGGTCTGTCATGTCTTCAGAAGTGCCTACCAACCAGTAGACCATTCCCATATGTCCATTCTGGAAGCTCTTATTGATGGTGGAATGACCAAAGATGAAGGAATCATGAGCACTCCCCGGATACTTCGGAAGGACATTGTTGAAGAGGCCCAGATGGTCCACGATTGCCTGCACATTCATGGAATGTGTGTGCTTCCTACTGCGGTACAGTTGTGATGTAGCAGCTTGAGGCACAGTCCGTTGCCCCCAACACATGTGGAAATCCTGGATTGGCATAAAAGCTGTGCTTGTTTTCCTGTTGTTTCTGCATTGTGTTGTGGAAGATGAGATTCTAGAGTGTGAGGCTTATGATGGCATCCAGGATGGAGGATAGAAATGCTGAGAAGGATGGCTGGGATGCTCCTGCCACTCTGACTGTGGTGGTTTGGACAGTTCCACACGTCAGCATGTGTAGTACTGCCAATAGCTTGGCCTGAGGAGGGATGTTGGTGCACTGCTGCAATGCTGGCTGCAGCATTGGTGCAATCTGGAGCAGGAGCTGGGGACAATGGACTTCCTGCTGAGCCTGTAATGGACAGTGGCATCTTCCTGCCTGAGCTCAATGAGCCTAATCCTCTGGCGGTATGTTCGCTCCCTTCTGCGCTGCCTCCGTGGTGATGATGGAGATGGTGGAGGTGGTGGTGGTGATGCTGGTGGTTGTCTTCTTGGTGCTCCAAGCGGCAGTAGATGTAGGTCCATGGTGTAGTTGAGGTGGCCAGAGTGATTTGTGTATGTTCTGCTATTATACCAGTGGCAATGCGTCATTTTTAAGCCCTGTTTGCCATAGCAGTAAATTTGTGATGCTTTTGGAACTCTGCACGTCTTTTGCCAAAGTGGCATAATTTTCCCATTTCGTTTTAAATACGGCTGTGTCTACCTTGCATATATTTTTTGCTATCTGACGCCTCCAGGTCTGGTGCAGTTGAAAATAGGCACAGGAGTGGTAAAAGTGACGCTAAAGGCCTCTAGCATCACTTTGTAAATGTGGCGCCAAGAAAGGTCAGCGGCTGCGTCAAAAGAAATGATGCTGCGGCAGCGCTTGTTCCTTGTAAATATGCCTGAGAGTTTAAATGAAAAGTGATCAAAAATTTTTGCTACTTTGATATAAAAAGAGGGTATTGAGTTTTTGAGATAAAAGAGGCACTAACACCTTTCCATTGACCCACCATGACCTTAAAAGAGCTATATCAGTGAGTTGATATATGAAATATATACATTGTAAATTGCTTTTTAACCATTGGTCTCCTTTGTTTGCCCTACACTTGATCCTAATGTAAACATAATAAAGACAAGGGCTACCTCCTTATTGTGACAGTAGGCAAACATTCAGGGGCAGATTTACAAGCCCCTTGCGCCACTTTTGCGTCACTTTTAACATGGGAAAAGTGACGCAAAAGTGGCGCAAGGGGCTTGTAAATAAGCCCCTCAGTATTCATGTGATAGAAGGATATTGCAAGTCACAGAGGAGTTCTGTGACCACACAGAGGACAAAGGCCGAAGGCTGAGGTCCTTTATAAGGTCATGGAACACCAAGGTGACTTTCAAAATCCTTATGATGTATGGCAGAGGGTACTATATTCCTTAAAACACATGCTCACACTGTCACCTTCCCATAAACCACTAAAATCCTTGGGGCAATGCTCTTTCATATGAAGGAGATAGCATCTTTGCAAAAATGAAGAATAAAGTTAGAATCTGTGGTGCAAAATTAAACATAACAAAAAATATATCAGAATCAAAAGATATCAGAATCAGTTTCATACAAGTCAGATGTTTAAAAAAGCACTGTTGCTCAGAATGTGTTGAAACATGCAGAGAGATTTTGTCTTTTCTAAAGTTACCTAAGTCACCTAATAAGTAAATTGTTGCTATAAAAATCTCCTTTATGCTTATTTTCCTCTAGAAAAACAGAGCAGAAGAAGAAAAGGTTATGTTTAATTTTTTTAACTGCAATTTTAATTATTCACTGTATCCTCCCTTTCTCCTGGGCTGCTGTCTCTGGGAGCAGGCAGTGTGACACCAGAATTCAGCTGTTATAAGTTATGACATTTGAGCAGCTATGTCATTTCTTTATTACAGGCAACTTGGTGTGCCACAAGTCACATGTAATAGGGGACTTAAAGACAGGTTTTTATACAGGGATTGCAGGATCCCATGCATTATAGTACAGTTGTTCATTCAAATATCAGTTTGCTCTCTAAAATGATCTAATCATATGATTTATCTTGATGAAAGTTATTCCTATTTGCTACCTTCTAAAAAACGAACCAATTGTAAGCAAAGTTTCTTCATTTAACATTTTCTTCACTTACCTGGAGGGTGTAACTATTGCACGTGCTGTATTGAATTATGTTTTTGTATGATCCCTAATACAGCCCTGAAGCAGTTCAGACGAAAAGGAATGAAACAAATTGGAGCAATAAATATGGTAGTGTTTGTACTTTTCATGATAACTGGATGTTTAATTTCCATTAAAGTTGTGGGTCTTCTTTCCAATTGATTATCACTGTCTACTAATTTCAATTCAAGAGACCCCAAATCTTATGGGCCACTAACTCATCAACTGGTATACCAACCTAGAACCTTCGACTGCAGCATATCAACAAGCTCCACCCAACCAGCGTTAAACTCTTTTCCATTGCATCATTAGCATGATTATGCATAGCACCAAGTTAACAACAACATGACTGAAGCCCCACTCAGACCTTCATGCATCACAGCCAACTCTGGAATAATATTTCCAATGATCTATGGTTACTCAGTAATTTCAAAACTTTCAAAACTCTCTGAAGCAACGTCCACTCTAGAGGGAAGCATAACTCCTCCACCTGAGCTATTCTAAAAACTCTATAGTTTTTAGAATAGTTTAGAAGCTGTTTAGAAGATGGCCGCCAGAGGAGAAGCACCGAGGATGACCTCCTGAGGGACGGGATCGCCTTGGCAGAAATCCTGGGTTTCCCCACATCCTCGGACACGCAACAAGCGGAATCACCTCAACTAGTATAGTGCACATGCAACAGTGATTTTACCTGAGGGAAAGAGACGTGATGGATGAAAGATCGAGTTGCTCTCCCGGAGTCATCGCATCGACACCGACGAGCTCCCCGAGGCAATGCTGAAGAGGCGGTGATCGAGGTGAGGAGCTGGAGAGGTCACTCGGCTGGGGAAGAGCTGCTCCAGTTAGATTGAAGGGGAAGGTCCTCACCAGATACTGGAGAGATCTCCTGCCTAACGGCAGAGCTCAGAGGTGAGAGCAGAAAGTTTGCACTGCTGTGGCAAGAGGCGTAGCACTCGGGCCAGATTGGAGGACACAGGGGCGTCTCTCTGGCACAGCGGTGGTTCCCGGCCGGTGAGGAGCATGATACTGCAGCGACCCCGCCTCCGGTTCTGCACGGGGGCATTCTTTCTATATTGTAGCGGCACCGTAGCACAGTTTGGGAGCAGCACTTTGTTGGAACGGTGCCGGAGTCAGCGTGGAGCTGGTAGAGAGCGCGGGGGATGTTCTGTCTACATAGAGAAGGAATGATGAAAGAAATAAATAGAATAGAATGAATGTTTAAAGGAGAAAAAAAAAAGAAGGGAACCACCTTGGTTTATGGCTCCATCTTCTCCCCTCACTTTAACCTCGAGCTACAAAATGGCCACCACGAACTGTGCAAGGACACTCCCACCTCAATAATAATAGTAACAAAAAGAGGACATTCACCTTCAGGGAACTAGGAAAACTGATGAACAAAGAAACAGGACTGCACTGTTGGGAACTAGGAAAACTAATAAACATAGAAACAGGACTGCACTGTAAGCTCCTAGCATTGAGGCAGTCATGTTGGAATAGGTTTCAATCCGTGATTTTTATCAGTCTACGATGAATATCCCCCATCACTGATTATTCAACCAGCCCAGGAAACGCATAGTGTAAGGTATCGTCCTATTCTTACTCCTGCCACAAGATAGACTTAGCAGGAGAGGATATAATAAATAGGGACCGAATTCATTATTCACAAATATGACAGGGACCAATCTGAAATCTGAAGGAAGGAATTCCTATACCATCTCATACCCCCATAATCTCTCTAAAAATGCAACCAAAACCTTCAAACACAACCTACTACGAAAAAACCCAGAAACCTTAATCTCAGACCCCTCCTTTAGCATAAAAAAAGGCGCCATTATTAACGACCTAATATTTTTCACTACTAAAATGGCAAAATGGCGCAGCACCCTAAGTAAAGTGCTAAACATACAGGAAATGAGAAACATTCCTTACGGCACTAAGATGCTGATAACACTCTCTCGAAAACTAAGAGCTACACTGAACATAACAAGCAACAAAAGCGGCACGATTCTTACACAAGTCGCCAACAAAGATATAGAACTATTTGACGAATACTTCACTACCTTAAAAGAATACGTTCTCAACAGCCTTCCTTCAAGAACCCTGCAGAACAACAAATCGCAGGCTGTTTCCCCACACATAAATCAATCTGCTAAGGTAGAATCTGTCACCGCTAAAGAGCTCCAGCAGTCGAAACAGGAGTCCAGAATTCTTGAAGCTAAGTTCAACAGCCCACTTCACACTAAAATAGCATTACCTCCTACCAACCATAGGGCCCCTAGCCCCAGGCCAAGCCCCAACACCGGTCCATAACCTTTATTGGAAAAAGTCGGTAGGATGGAATCAGCAGTCATTGCCCAGGACAATTGGAGATGGATTCATATGGACGGTAATAAGAACCGCGAGATAACATTAATGAATAGGAAAATAAATACAGAAAAGACAAAAAGTAGCCTCAAGCTCCAAGAGATAGCTTCACCTAGCATACCATCAGGGTCACCCCTACAACCACCCGTCTCTCCTCATACTGTTAGGGAGTTAGAAAATCTCAGCTCTCAATCGAGCAAGACTTACAAGGCTCTGCAACTCGCTATCAGAGATATGAAGAACTTATTACTCCTCTCAGAAAAATTCCTATCAAAATTGGAGCTCTTTCAGAAATCAGTACACAAACCCAATAACAAAATAAATACTATCCCAATGTCATCGACAAACAGACAATACTGTCCTCACAATCAACGCAGATATCTGACAGACAATGAGATACAAACCCTATTGCTATCATATGAATCCTCCCCAATACTCCCCCTAAGGTAGGCAAACATGTCATTCAATCATTCCTAATCAACGCAAATAGAACCGCTAAGACAAACTACAGAATGCCAAACCCCAACAACCTGAAAAAAGTGACCTTAATTCCCAAAAAGCAAGACTCAATAAGGGTCAAACCACAGAAACCTATAGTGTGTCTACTACTTAACTGTCGTTCAGCAAAGAAACATGCCGCAGACATAGCCGGCCTCATCTTAAACCAGGAAATCGACGTAACTATCCTAACAGAATCATGGCTATCAGAATCATCCTCCCCATGCCTTGATCTATTAGCCCCCCTGAACTACAGCATTGTGAGATTAGACAGGCTAAACAAAAAGGGTGGAGGCATTGCCTGTATACATAGATCTGACATTGCCATTACGAAAGTACACTCAGACGCCCTCGAATCATGTGAATACCTCGGTTTGTCCTTAAGATCCATAACCAAATTTGCAAACTTCACGCATTTTACCACCCCCCAGGCAAAAACACCATGTTCATGGATCAGCTGATAGAAATCATCACAGCAAACTCTACTCCTCAATCCAATGATATCTTCTTAGGAGACTTCAATCTTCATTGGTAAGATCACAATGATACTCAGATCAATTTGCTCAAAGCCTTCCTTGAAGATCAATCTCTGGTTCAAGAAGGCCAGCTACCAACCCATTCAAAAGGCTCTACATTAGACTGGATCATCTCTATGGAAAAAGCTGTCGATACAATCAAGATCATCCCGTGCGACTGGTATGATCATCACATCATTACCTTCCAAATACCCTACATAAAAAGGAAAACTTCCTCACAATCAATAAAACCCTGAAAATGGGTTTGTGACACCAGAGGGCTCAATATGGAGAATCTTGTAGCACGCTGTGAGAAAGAACTGCAACCTCCTAATAACCTGGAAGACGTCAGCGACTCACGGAATACTACAACACTACGATGACGCAAATAATTGAGGACATAGCCCCTTTAAAACTCAAAAGGATTACAGAAAAAGATAAAAACCCTTGGTTTAACAGATCCCTCAATGAAGAAAGACGAGCACTCAGACTCACAGAAAGGAAATGGAGACAACACCCATCCTCACCCCATCTAAAACAACTAATAAAGGCCAGAAACGCCTACAATAAAAGTATTCTAAAATCAAAAAAGACTTCTTTAGAAAAGTACTGGATAATGCAAAAACAGACAGAGTAAACTCTTCGAACAGCTAAAAGATCAATCTAACAAAACTGCCAAATCCGCGCCAATAGCTCCAAAATCGAACATCAGCAGCAAAGAGTTCTCCTCCTTCTTTACAGCCAAATCCATGGAGGTGGAGCTCAAAAAGGCTGCGGAGATCCCTTTGATCCTAAAGAGCACTCCAGCTAAGCCTCAATCTCAACCAGCTCTAGAAATGCCTAAAAATAAAGCTTTATGGTCAGAATTCAAGTCATATGACGACAAAGATATTGCCAAAATTATTTCGGCCATAAAACCAAACAATTATTTCAATGATCCTCTACCTGCAAAATGCTGGTCTACAATAAACCATTTGCTTATTCCCTCTTGGACAAAGATTATTAATGCTTCTCTATCGCAAGGCTCATTACCAGACTGCCTAAAAACAGGGCAAGTCATTCCAACCTTAAAAAAACTTAGAGAGAATCCCTCAGACCTTAACCCGTTCCATGCGTCGGACGGCCGAGAGCCGTCTGACGTCACAGTGGGCGTGTGCGTCGGACGGCTGCCGGCCGTCCTAGCACCCACCCACAGGGGAAGCGCTGGTGCTCCCCCGTGGGATGCCCTTTAAGGTGCCCCCACCGGGGAAGGCAGGGGAAGCCCTTCCCCTGCCTCCCCCCGCCCTCCCCTCCACGTCATCTAATGACGTCAGCGCGCAAGGCTCGCTGACGTCATTAGAGGATTCCAATGCGGTGGAAGCCATTTGCTTCCAGCGCGTTGGGAAGAGAGGAGGTGAGTTTCTCCTCGGGGAGGGGGGTATTTAAACAAAAGAGGCATCCTTTCCCCTGATGCCTCTTTTGTGCATTCCTGCTGCACGATCGTGCAGCAGGAATGCCCACTAGACACCAGGTAATTTTTTTTTTTTCTCATTTGAAATTGAATTACTGTTTGGGGGGAGCGGCCCCTTAGGCAAGGGTCGCTCCCCTTTATGGGGGCAATGTTTTTTGGCTTTGTCTGCCCCCCTGGGGGGCAGATTTTGCAATTTTTTTTAAAAAAGTGGCCCACTGGACCACCAGGGAATATTTTGTGGGGAGTGGCCCCTTGGGCAAGGGTCGCTCCCCTTTGGGGGCCATGTTTTTGGCTGTCTGCCCTCATGGGGGGGCAGATCTCGCCATTTTTTTTATATAGGGCCCACTAGACCACCAGGGATTTATTTGTAGAGAGTGACCCCTTGGGCAAGGGTCACTCTCCTTTTGGGGGCAATGTTTGTGGCTGTGTTGTCATGTTTTTTTATAAAATTGGGCCCACTAGACCACCAGGGATTTGTTTGTGGGGAGTGGCCCCTTGGGCAAGGGTCACTCCCCTTTGGGGAGCATTAATTTGGCCGTTTCTGCACCCCTGGTGGGCAGATCGGCTGATTTTCTTTTTTTTGTATGGCCACTAGGCCACCAGGCATTTATTTGTGGGGAGTGGCCCCTAGGGCAATCTTTTTGGCTGTGTCTGCCCCCTAGGGGGGGCATATCTTGCGTTCAAAAACAAAATCGGGCCCACTAGACCACCAGGGATTGTTTTGTGGGGAGTGGCCCATTGGGCAAGGGTCACTCTCCTTTTGGGGGCAATGTTTTGTGGCTCTGTTGCCATGTTTTTTTATAAAATTGGGCCCACTAGACCACCAGGGATTTGTTTGTGGGGAGTGGCCCCTTGGGCAAGGGTCACTCCCCTTTGGGGAGCATTAATTTGGCCGTTTCTGAACCCCTGGGGGGCAGATCGGCTGATTTTCTTTTTTTTGTATGGCCACTAGGCCACCAGGGATTTATTTGTGGGGAGTGGCCCCTAGGGCAATCTTTTTGGCTGTGTCTTCCCCCTAGGGGGGCAGATCTCGCCTTTTAAAAAATAATTGGGCCCACTAGACCACCCGGGATTTGTTTGTGGGGAGTGGCCCCTTGGGCAAGGGTCGCTCCACTTTGGGGAGCATTAATTTGGCCATTTATGCCCCCCTGGGGGGCAGATCGGCTGATTTTTTTTTTGTATGGCCACTAGGCCACCAGGTATTTATTTGTGGGTAGTGGCCGCTTGGGCAAGGGTCGCTTCCCTTTGGGGGCAATCTTTTTGGCTGTGTCTGCCCCCCAGGGGCATATCTAGCCTTTTAAAAAATAATTGGGCCCACTAGACCACCCGGGATTTGTTTGTGGGGAGTGGCCCCTTGGGCAAGGGTCGCTCCCCTTTGGGGAGCATTAATTTGGCCGTTTCTACCCCCCTGAGGGGCAGATCGGCTGATTTCTTTTTTTGTATGGCCACGAGGGTTTTTTTTTTTTTATGTTGCGGAGCGGCCACTTTGACATGGGTTGCTCCCCTTTATGGGAGCATAATTGTGGCTATTTCTGCCCTCTTTGGGTGGCAGATTAGCAGTATGTTTTTAGGCCCATCTGCCCCCAAGGGGGGCAGAGGCCACTAGACAACAGGGGTTTTCAAATTTTTGTGTTGGGGAGTGGCCTCAAGGGCAAGGGTTGCTCCCCTTTTACGGGGGTGAATATTTTATTTATACTCTTAGGCCCACCTACCCCTTAGCTTGCCTGCTGGATTGTGTGTGGACTGGTGCATTATTTGCATATGGGATTGTAATGTTTTTTCTCCTTTTTATTCTAGTGTAAAGCTTTTGATTCCTGTTTGCGGTTTTGGCAGTGGATGTTCTGCAGTTTTGCGTAGTTGCATTTTTTGGTAAGAAAAACATTTTTGTTGTATTTACTCCAAATGAGTATTATTGTTATGTATGAATGATTTTCTTTGTAAGTAGTGTCATAATGGCAGCATATTTAGTTAGTGTTTTGAGCATGAAATTCTTTGCGATGTGTTTTGCATTGCCTTATGTGTAATTTTCTTTTCTTTTTCTTTTTTAGTGGGATATTGTTGATACTTACTGTGTCTGTGCAGAGTAGGTGGTGGTGAGTCTAGCTGCTTCTGGCAAGTGAGTGGTATAGTTTTGGAGTATATAGGTCTTTGTGATAAAGACGCATTTTGTTTATTACTTATTTTACAAAAGTGTTTGTTGTTGTTGACTTGTTTGACAAGTTACCTTTATTAGTAAGGATTATGGCTAGCCGTAGAATTACTGCTCAGCAGGTGGTTGGTTTGCTTTTTGAATCTTCATCTGTGCAGGATTATGAGACTGACAGTGCGTCTGAGGGAGAGGAGGGAGTGCAAGATTCTGGCAGTGAGTTTTCTGTCCACGAGGAATCATCTGATGATGAAGCTACTCTCAGTGCAGATGAAACTACTCAAATTGCGGATGAAGTGCCTGTTTTAGAGGAGGACACTGATGTGCCGATGGCGCAGCAAGAAACATCGGTATTGCAGCCTGAGGCTGCAAGGCTTCCTACTGGAAGTGCTGGACTCTGGGTTGATCCAAACATAGTGCATCCGGTGTTGCCTGCCTTTAGTGGGGATGCAGGGTGTAGAGTGGATTGTGAACATTTTTTGCCTATACAGTTTTTTCAGTTGTTTATGGATGATGTATTTTTGGCTGAGATTGTTGAGCAGACTAAATTGTATGCTGAACAGTTTTTGAGGGACAACAGTGCCAGACTTAGGCCTCGCTCTAAAGCTACCCGGTGGAAAAATCTGGATGAGATGAAGAAGTTTTTGGGTTTGACTTTTTTGATGAGCTTGATAAGGAAGCCGTCCATGGCTTCTTTTGGTCTACCAGTCCCTTGATGGCAACGGCCATATTTCCTGCAATTATGAGTCGTGATCGGTATTTACTTTTGCTTCGGATGCTGCATTTTGTTGATAATTCTTTGGCGTTGCCACGAGATCACCCTGACTGTGACCGTCTTTTTAATATTCGGACTGTTCTTGATCACTTTGTAGATCTATTTTCAGAGATCTATACTCCAGGGAAAGAAATAGCTGTTGATGAGTGTTTGGTCCTGTTCAAGGGCCGTTTGGTTTTTAGGCAGTACATTCCTAGCAAGAGGGCACGTTATGGAATTAAGATGTATATGTTGTCTGAGAGTAGGTCAGGATATGTCTATAATTTCCGGATGTACACTGGTAGGGATTCCACTATTGACCCCCCTGGTTGTCCGTCCACTTTTGGAGTTTCTGAGAAAAGTGTGTGGGATCTTGCTAGTGGACTGTTTAACAGAGGCCACCATTTATACCTTGATAACTTCTACACTGCTGTGCAATTGTTTAAGGAATTGTTCAAAGTGGACACTTTTGCTTGTGGCACAATCCGCTCTAACCGTAACGGTCACCCAAAAGAGCTTGTTTGCAAAAAGCTTCAGAGGGGACAGTGCAGTGCCTTGCGTAGTGAGGAACTGCTAGCTGTGAAATTTGTGGACAGGAGGGATGTGTACATGCTGACTACCATTCATGATGAGAGTACTTCACCTGTGACTGTTTGGGGTCAGGTTGCTGAAGTGTGCAAACCTGTGTGCATTGTAGACTACAATAAGCACATGTGTGGTGTCGATAGAGTAGATCAGAGGTTGGAACCTTACACTGCTGTTCGTAAGGCTTACATTTGGTATAAGAAGTTGGCCATCCATCTCTTCAATTTAGCAACTTGCAATGCTTTTGTTGTGTTCAAGGAGTGTTCTCCTGCGTCAAAGATGACTTTTGTTCAGTTTCAGGAGTCTGTGATAGGCAGCCTTGTTGTTGTGGAACAGGCAAGTGTTCCTAGAGTTGGAGTGGTGGAGGATGTGGCTAGATTGAAAGATCGCCACTTTCCTGATTTAATTCCTCCCACGCCCAAAAAAACCAATCCCTGTAAGAGATGTAGAGTCTGCTTGCGAAGAGGTATGCGGAAGGAGAGTCGTATACACTGTGCCGATTGTCCTTCTAATCCTGGGCTGTGTGTGCCCACATGTTTCAGATTGTATCACACTCAAAAGAGTTTTTGGGAGCAACCGTGAGTCTAATAGTGTACTGCCTGGACTGTATGGTTTTATATAGTTGTTGTTCAGTTTCACGTTTGGCAATAGAATGATGTCTTTAGTTACTGCTGTTGTTTTTGTAGTTATAGTTTTGTATCTAGTTGCAATTGGTTTGTGTTTTCTTCCTTGATAATTTTTTTTTTTAATGATGGTGTGAGTGGACTGGCGTTTGGCTGGCGGTGTGTGTGGACTGGCACTTGGCTGGCGGTGTGCGTGGACTGGCGCTTGGCTGGCAGTGTGTGTGGACTGGCACTTGGCTGGCGGTGTGTGTGGACTGGTGCTTGGCTGGCAGTGTGCGTGGGCTGGCGCTTGGCTAGCAGTGTGCGTGGGCTGGCGCTTGGCTGGCAGTGTGCGTGGGCTGGTGCTTGGCTGGCGGTGTTCGTGGGCTGGCATTTGGCTGGCAGTGTGTGAGTAGTGACTTGCTGCTGGTCATTACACACTGTGCTAGTCAAACGCCACAGCAGACACTATGTCAACCACCAGCCGGTGTGATTGCTGTGTCAGTCATGTCGGCGTATGAAAGAGATGGGCCCTTGAATGGCGCTGTCTGTTGATGTGAATGTTGTAATGTGCTGGGCCCACGGCTGGTGGTGTGAATGGTCTTGTGTGTCACGTATGAAAGGTGTGTGAATGGCCTGTAAAGAGGTTGGTGCCTTGCCGTGGCTTTACAGCTCACGAGCTGTGAGTCATTGGTTCAGGTTTTTAACCTTTTAAATATTAACAGTGCATTTTGTTTTTGTGAAATCTCTTGTTAATAGAATTTTACGCTCTGAACCTTCACTCACCCTCGTGCCAAATCCAACCAGTATGTGTGAGTACTTAAGGAATTGTTCATTTTGAAGGAATATTTGTCTTTTTTGTCTCTCTCTGCCAGGGTGTACATTGTCTCCACATTGTCTGTGAATGTGAGTGTTGTAATGTGCTGGGGCCAAAGTTGGTGGTGTGAAAGTGTGTGTCAAGTATGAAAGGTGGGTACCAGAACCTGGTGAGAGCCAGTCAAGTCACCCCATCCTGGATTCCCCTGGGTGTCTAGTTTTCAAAAATGTATAGGTCTGCTAGGTTTCCCTAGGTGCCGGCAGAGCTAGGCTTCAAAATCTACAGCTAGGCACTTTGCAAAAAAAGGGTCAGTTTTCACTGTGAAAATGTGGTGTGTCCACGTTGCGTTTTGGGCTGTTTCCTATCGCGGGCACTAGGCCTACCCACATAAGTGAGTTGCTATTTTTCTCGTAAGACTTTGGGAAACGCGGGGTGGGTGGAATTTTGTGGATCCACACAGATTCCAGAACTTTCCACCACAGAAATGTGAGGAAAATGTGTTTTATTGGACAAAATGTTAGGTTTGCAAGGGATTCTGGGTAACAGAACCTGGTGAGAGCCAGTCAAGTCACCCCATCCTGGATTCCCCTGGGTGTCTAGTTTTCAAAAATGTATAGGTTTGCTAGGTTTCCCTAGGTGCCGGCAGAGCTAGGGTTCAAAATCTACAGCTAGGCACTTTTCAAAAAAAGGGTCCGGTTTCACTGTGAAAATGTGGTGTGTCCATGTTGCGTTTTGGGCCGTTTCCTGTTGTGGGCACTAGGCCTACCCAAACAAGTGAGGTACCATTTTTCTCAGAAGACTTTGGGAAATGTGGGGTGGGTGGAATTTTGTGGATCCACGCAGATTCTTGAACTTTCCACCCCAGAAATGTGAGGAAAATGTGTTTTTTGGGGACAAATGTTTAGGTTTGCAAGGTATTCTGGGTACCAGAACCTGGTGACAGCCAGTCAAGTCACCCCATCCTGGATTCCCCTTGGTGTCTAGTTTTTAAAATGTATAGGTTTGCTAGGATTCCCTAGGTGCCGGCAGAGCTAGGGTTCAAAATCTACAGCTAGGCACTTTGCAAAAAAAGGGTCCGTTTTCACTGTGAAAATGTAGTGTGTCCACATTGTGTTTTGGGCCGTTTCCTGTCGCGGGCACTAGGCCTACCCACACAAGTGAGGTACCATTTTTCTCAGAAGACTTTGGGGAACGTGGGGTGGGTGGAATTTTGTTGGATCCACGCAAATTCTAGAACTTTCCACCACAGAAATGTGAGGAAAATGTGGTTTTTTGGACACATTTTTAGGTTTGCAAGGGATTCTGGGTAACATAACCTGGTGAGAGCCAGACAAGTCACCCCATCCTGGATTCCCCTGGGTGTCTAGTTTTCAAAAAGGTATAGCTATGCTAGGTTTCCCTAGGTGCCCGCAGAGCTAGGTTCAAAATCTACAGCTAGGCACTTTGCAAAAAAAGGGTCCGTTTTCACTGTGAAAATGTGGTGTGTCCACGTTGCGTTTTGGGCCGCTTTCCTGTTGTGGGCACTAGGCCTACCCACACAAGTGAAGTACCATTTTTCTCGGAAGACTGTGGGAAATGCGGGGTGGGTAGAATTTTGTGGATCCACGCAGATTCTTGAACTTTCCACCACAGAAATGTGAGGAAAATGTGTTTTTTTTAAACAAATTTTTAGGTTTGCAAGGGATTCTTGGTAACAAAACCTGGTGAGAGCCAATCAATTCACCCCATCCTGGATTCCCCAGGGTGCCTACTTTTCAAAAATGTATAGGTTTGCTAGGTTTCCCTTGGTGCCGGCAGAGCTAGGGTTCAAAATCTACAGCTAGGCACTTTGCAAAAAAAGGGTCAGTTTTCACTGTGAAAATGTGGTGCGTCCACGTTGCGTTTTGGGCAGTTTCCTGTCACGGGCACTAGGCCTACCCACACAAGTGAGGTACCATTTTTATCGGGAGATTTAGGGTATCACAGAATTGTAAAGCAACTGTTATTAACTATTGACTTTCGAAGTATTTCTGCCTTCAAAAAGAAAGACAATGTTTAAAAAAGAAGTCATATTGAAAAATGACCTATAATTCTCATGCTATTATGGGTACTCACAATTTCGGAAATGAGCAAATAACTACTGTTTCTAAACTCTATATTTTGTTCCAATTTCAGAAATATATAGGTGTCTTTCATACCGATTTTTCCATGTATATATATACCCAAATTAATTGCTATATACCCGGTACATAATGAAAAACCATTGCAAGACGCTGGTCAGTTATTGTCTCTGGCTTCGTCAGGTTCTTAGTGAACCTACAAGTCCTATATATCCCCACAACCAGAGAGGTCCAGCGGATGTAACGGTATATTACTTTCAAACAGCTGTCACAATTAGAAGAAGTTACAGGTGAAAATTTTGGCACAAATGGCTGTTTTTTTCAACTAATTTTCAATTTTTCCTGTATTTAACTGTTAGTTTCTATAAAGAATCCTTGAAGGATCTACACAAATGACCCCTTGCTGGATTCAGAATTTTGTCTACTTTACTAAAATGTATAGCTTTTCAGGATCCATTATTGCTTTCATACCCATTTCTACCATTAACTGGAAGAAGGTTGAAAGCACAAAAAATAGCAAAAAACGGCTATATCCCAGTAAAATGCCAAAACTGTGTAAAAAATGTTGGTTTTCTGACAAAAGTCTGTCAGTCCCTAAAATCTGGGAAAATGGTGATTTCAGCCCCACAAACCCTTTGTTGATACCATTTGCAGGGAAAAAACCAGACGCTTTCATTTGCAGCACTTTATCCCATTTAAAAAAAATATTAATTAGCTGTATTTTGGCTAATTTCTGGGTCCCCTCCAGGGGAATCCACAAACCCAGGGAACCTTTAGAATCCCCATGATGTTGGAAGAAAAGGACGCAAATTTGGCGTGGATACCTTATGTGGTCAACAAGTTACAGGGGCCTAAGCGCGAACTACCCCAAATATCCCAAAAAAGACTTAGGGGCCGATTCCGATCTCGGCCGGTAGTGCTCCGAATTGGATTCGGATTTACCGGATCCGATTCGGAGCCCTGTTTCCCGACCGAATCGTACGCGGGTCCGGCCGAGCGAGTACGATGCAAGCTCCCGCGAAATCGCCGACCGACTCGTACGCGGCTTGAACATGCTCCGACCGACTCGCACGGACACGACTCGCACCGCGCTATGGAGACGTTTCCCGGCCGGCTAAGTACGATGCGCGCCGCAAGCAGTCTGACCGACTCGCGCAGTCCGGCTCGAAAGAGCTGTCGGAGCCGGACTTTGGGGGTCCGCGTCGGACCCCCCTGTATGCGTAGGCGCGTGAGTCGCACACAGGGGGGACCCATGGGTCCCCCCTACCTGTGCATGTACGCCGCGATGCGCATGGATGCGTACCCACTGTAGGGGGCGCCCTTGTTCGCCTCGCACCCATTGAGTCAATGGGAGCCCGCGTACGCGTTGTACACTGGCTCCCATTGACTTCAATGGGAGTCCGACCGAATCGAGTCCAATAGCATGCGAATGCATCGTACTCGTCCGGTCGGACTGCTAGGGTCCGATTCGGTCGGAATTCTCTCCGGGTCCGGCTCGGTCGGAGAGATTTCCGGCCGGAATCGGAATCGGCCCCTTAGCATGGGGGGAAAAGGCCTAGCAGCGAAGGGGTTAACAACTTTAGACCAGTAACAAACATTCCCATGATAGCCAAAGTTATGGAAAAATGTGTTCAACAACAACTGAGCCAACACATTTCTGAATTTAAACTGCTGAATGACTACCAATCAGGGTTCAGACCAAATCACAGTAATGAAACAGCTATTCTTCACATAGTGGACGACGGTCTACTTGCCCTAGACTGCAACGAAACCTGTCTCCTAATTCTGCTCGACCTTTCGTTGGCATTCAACACTGTAAACCATGCCAAAATACTAGAACGCCTGAAAGAAAGGATGGGTTTGGATGGTACAGTCCTAGAGTGGTTTAGATCCTTCCTAGAAAACAGATCGCAAAGATTCATTGTGAACCAAACACTATCTGTATCATCCCCAAATCTTATTGGAGTACCACAGGGTTCAACACTATCCCCTGCTCTATTTAATCTTTAAGTAGAACCACTAACAGAATTTTTACAGCAGGCAAACATCTCCTTCCACATGTATGCAGCTTTATAACAAGATTACATCGATGGAAGAGATTGGTATCATGAACCAGGCACTAAAGAGGACCGTTCATTGGCTAACTAGTAATCATCTCAAGCTTAACCCGCATAAAACAGAATTCCTTCTGATTTCCCCTCAGAAAAGCGATACGAGTATCATGGAATGGTCCAAGCTGATCACTGCGCTAAACTGTACTCTGAATCTAGTAGACTCAACCAAATCCTTTGGAATTATGCTAGACAAAAACCCGAACATGATAACACACATTAACATGATGACAATAAATGCCCACTTCCATTTAAGCTACCTCAGAAAACTGAAACCTTTCATAACTAACTCAGACCTCAAAACAGCAGTCTAGGCATTAGCCATATCAAGGATCGAGTATGGATGCACAACTCTAGCAGGACTACCCTAGATTTCAACAGCCCCACTAAAAGCTTGTCTCAATTCGGCTAGAGACTTATAACAGGCTCTAGAAAATTTGACCACATCACCCCTCATCTGAAAGCACTCAACTGGTTACCTTACGAAGCAAGAATCCAACTAAAGATGGCATGTATCACACACAAAGCGATACACTACAAAACACCAATATACCTAGCCCAGAAAATCACATTATCAGGAGGCTGCAGAGTTTCTTGGAGCCATGGAGATCTATTACTGAAACCTGCCCTTTTCCAAAAGAAAAGAACTTATGACCGAGCTTTCTCTGGTGCAGCACCAAGAATTTGGAACATTAGAAGAATATCGTCCATTTCTGCCTTCAAAAAAGAAGCCAAGTCCTTTTTTATGAGCAAATTCCTCCCATAATACCAGTAGACTAGATACTGTTAGGTTACTTTCTTGTCACACACCCTGTAATACAAATTGACCTCTAGTAGTCGTTTGGAATTGTATATATGAGAATGAAAGCACAAATGTTTCTCTCTCAAATCGATGTATATTTACATTTGATCTCGTAGCCAATTGTCTCTCGCAATTTATTGTACGCTTGTTATTTTTACCTAAGTTCATGTCAACATGCTGTCCTAAGTTTAAGGCTATGTAAATGTGAAGCGCTCTGATACCCTTTAAGGGTCATGTCTGCGCTATATAAAACACTGAATAAATAAATAAATAAATATAGAATAGCAAATCTTTTCATCTGTGTCTACATGGACTCTCCTTCTTCTTCCAAGCAGGAGACAATGTGCTTGCTCAATGTTGCCTTTAATACCCGCCCTCTCCTACCTCTCCCCCTCAGAGCTTCCTGCTCTTTTTCTTCCATTCCTTGTTTACTATCCATTGATTTTCATCTATTACATTGCCTGAAATGTTGATTTTATGACAAGATTTTAAATTGCACCTAAAAGTTGGCCACCAAACATTTGTTGAACATTAAAATGTTATAATAATTAGTAATAAATAACACTTTGCGGTTAGGTCACATTATAATTATCGACTTCCCTAGTGATGGTTACATAAGGAGGTTTTCCCACAGACTCAACAGATTCTGGACAATGGTTAGGAGCAACAACAGTGGTATGAATATGTTATCTAAATTACATCATACAACACAATGAAGAAACATCTTCCCTTTTGTGCTACACACTCTATATATCCACTAGTAGTCCAATAAGGCTGCACTGAATGGCTTACAATATTTAACTTGATTATCTGTATTACCAATTAAAACTGTTGCCCAATGTTATTAAAAATATTTATTTATATGAATTGTTTAAAAAATGCAAAATATGTTTTTAATTGTTTGTGTGTTTGTATGTGGGATGTATAAAGTGTGACTACAAACAACGGCGAATCTGGTGTAATGTTTAGATAACTTTTTGTGTATTACAAACAACTCTAATCCAGAGCACACATTTATCGAGTTATCTTATTGCTAATTGCATCATAAACATTCATGACTCTATTCAAATTCTTGGGATTTTATTGTCTTCTTCGATGTTCCAGACAACACGTGTTTTGTCGTCCGGGAGTAAACCCACAACTTCCTCAGGGCTGAAAAGACAATTATATGACAAACACTTGTATCGTGTACATAGTCCATTACACTGTACCTATTAAATTTGGTGGAGGCCCACACTTCAATATGTATCTATAGCACCGAGGCTATAACATGGAATTGTGTTACAATTTATCGTGCCTGTTATGCCACAGAGAGTCAGGGTATAGTGAAATTCTATCAATTCATCATACCACGATATTGTGGGAAATGGTGGACTTATCAGTAACACTAGGAATGCAAGTTAGTGAAAAATAACACTGACTCACATATAGAGGTAGTGGGGAAAGTGCACTTATCTTTTGTCTTTCACAGTGGAAGGGAGTGAGGTGTGGAAAACTATGTACAAGAAAATGGGAGGTAGCCTACTGCCTTGATGCGATAATTCACAGTAAACCTACAGTAATGATGTGAATACTTGGTAAGCATTTGTAAAAGTTCATATACAGTCACGAGGATGCCAAAAGGTCACACATAGATAATCGAGAAAGCTTGTCCTACCTCTGTGCCGGTTATTCATCCGTCCCGGCCAGTAGGTGGTGTGGGACTGTTATATCAATAATTAGCAATGTAATGCAGGGAAAGATATCCAAAACCATTTTTCAATCTAAAATGTGAATAATGGAAAACATTCCCCTCAATGTGTATATTCCTAATCAGTTGATGAGCATCAAATAAGTATAATGATGCAGGAAGCCCAGAACGGGTGTATCAAGTACATAATAGTAGTTAAGACAATCACTCCATATCTAGAGTAAAGTAGGTATAATTTGAGTCAAGCAGATATCTAAAATTGATGATGTGGCGAAAGTTCACCCCAGAAGTAATGTGAGTAAAGCAATTGCTTAGTTAGGCTAAAATAAGTTCAGTATTCGTAGTACACGCATCATGGGGATGGTAAATACCCGTACAGTATACAGCGTCGAATTCTATTATGGAAACCCAGGCTTATCGCAGAAACACAGATACAGGTGGAGCACGAACAACATGAACAGGGCTAAGTCTTACCTGACAGGCATGCCGATCCGCGTAGTGTTTGTCAGGTAATGTAGTGTCAGGGCATCCAATATTGCCCATTGTACAACTGCAAAGCAAAGAGCAAGGCGCTTAGTAATATCTAACTAACGGAAACAGAAGTGTGAGGTACCTAGTGCATCCTGGTCTGACCCACAATGCACGGGCACCTATCCGTGTCCCAGAACGGCACCAAATGCGGCCGCAGCATGTGTTCAGTTCGAAAAAACAGGAAGTAATATAGCTGGGACTAAAACGCTAGAATGCGTCTCCGTGTCCCCATAAGGAAATGATCCGCCATGTTGACTTTCTGCGCCAGGAGGGCAGGATGAAACCAACGAGAATTGTGCTCCATTGGAGTAGAACGTCAAAAATGTTACTGGGTCCAGAACCATGGCAAAAATTGGCCACCATGTTGAAAGGCTCGCTTGTGATATATGAAAGGCATGAAGACATATATTAGATTAGCTACTAATGATCTATCTAGATAAGAAATTATGGAAAACCGTCAGTGCCTAATCCGTTCTTATCGGCACACTCGTACCATATGAGTGCCTCATAATAATACTGACAGGGGGTGATATTGATAAAGAATGAGATGATTTTGCTCGCCCCAATCAAACGAATAGCAACTTATCAGAGTCACAGGTCCTAGTCGGTGGCTCAGTTACTTTTTATCAGGATAAAGAAAGAGAGAAGACTGAAGTCAGCAAGTGTGAGCTAACTGAAGAATAGACTGGCATCTACAATTTGCCTCACATCAAATCAATATATACGAGTAAATTTAAATTAAATAAATGTTGAAATAAAAATAACAAGGAGGACAAGGTTATAATGATTAGATGGAAGTTAACATCCAAGCAAATCATGTAATTCAGCAGGATACGACATTGCATCATGTCCCCCAATATAGAATAAAGCAAACATACTGTATTAATATCCTTATGGTGAAAACACTGCTAGCTAGTTATACATACACAGATGAGGGGGATTTACACAATTTAGTGGGTACTGCAGCAGATGTTATAAGGTAAGTTCATACCACAGACATGTAGTCATTTTATACATAAACAGCTCCTGACAACAAGGTATGCAACGTGCATGCTTCAAGGGAAATATAGCAGGTTGTCAAACATTGGTATATAGTAAGTTATTATTCACCAAGAAAATAGTGCAATTCTAAATCCAAGTTTAAGCCATATTCAACTACTCGTATTCGCATAATCCAGGTAGCCTCCCTACACCTGAGGCAAAGTTCTCTGTTGCCCCCTCTTGGATCTGCCTCCACGTGGTCAATACCACAGAATGTGAATGCCTTGTGTAATCCCTGAGAATTACATCCATTAATGTGTGTTGCCGTGGGGTATCTGTTATCTCGATACCTGATGGCTCTCACATGTTCATTGATCCGTTTCTTCAACGGTCTGATAGTGCTACCTATATAGAATTTATGGCACTTACATTTTAGCATGTATATCACGTACTTGCTATTACAATTAGGGCTCCCGGTTTTATGGTATTTATTTTTTGACATTTCCGTCTGTATTTATCCATATTTATTTTTGCTAATTTTATCTGTACTTATCCATATTTATTTTGGGTTTCGTGGAAAAATTAAGCTGAAATGAGTATATTTCCACATTTATTTAACCGATAAATGTTCACTCATGCTTGAGTGCCTGTCAGGTTTCAATGCTGTGAACACCCGCAGAAGATAAATCAATGCACCTATATGAAAATATTCAAATTTCAGTATCAACCTTGTGCATATCTACTGCTGTTAAAGCCTCTTTACTAAAATTAGTTTCTTTTTTTAACCCTCTTACCTATCAATCCACAAAGCTATTGGCCTGGCAGTCATGACAGACAGTATTTAGAATTACTCAAAAAGCAACCCAGTTTCCATTTTTATCCACATTTAAAAATAAATACAGACAAGAATGTTAATGTTTTCTGTCTGTATTTATCTGTAAGAATCAGTAAAAACGGAAAACAGGGAGCCTTAATTACAATTAATCGTATGTCTAAATTCATAAGGTCTACCATTGATGTCCTTAAAGTATTTTGTATTGTCCATCGCCAATTTGCATGTACCACAGTTACCACATTTGTAAAATCCTCAACATCTTTGAGAAAGCCAATTGTCTTTGGGTTTGGATTTCGGATAGCTAGGGCTTAATAATGATCTAATAGTTTTACATTTCCTGTATGTGATACATGGAGCCTCAGTGATGTAGTTACTAAAAGACTTGTCTGAACGTAATATATGCCAATCTCTCCTCATGCTGTTTCTCAGAACTGTAGACATTTCATTGTAATCCGTAATAAGTCTAAGTTTGGTAGGTGCCACATTTTTTAGCTGTCTTTCCCTTAGAATGTCAGCTCTCTTAACTGTTGATATTTTGCATTCAACTTGGTTAATAGTGTGTGTGTTGTATCCCCTCGCTCTGAAGCGTTGCTTCATACTTTCTATACAGGATTTAAAATCCTTGTCATCGCTGCACTTTCTCCTAGCCCTGACTAGTTCCACATAAGGAATTGCTTCTATCTGGTGTCTCGGATGTGCACTTGTGGCATGTAATATGGCATAACAGGAAGTGGGCCTACGGTGTAGCTTGCTCTGTATCTGCTTGTTTTCAATGCATAAAACCACATCTAAGAATTCAATTTCCCTCTTACTGTAGTGGTCTGTGAAATGGACGTACCTTATAACATCTGCTGCAGTACCCACTATATTGTGTAAATCCCCCCTCATCAGTATATGTATAACTAGCTATCAGTGTTTTCACCATAAGGATATTAATACAATATGTTTGCTTTATTCTATATTGGGGGACGTGATGCAATGTTGTATCTTGCTGAATACATGACCCGCTTGGAGATTAACTTCCATCTAATCATTATAACCTTGTCCTCCTTGTTATTTTTATTTCAACATTTTTCACACTTTATAATCTTTTTCTATTTAATTTAAATGTACTCGTATATATTGATTTGACGTGAGGCAAAGTGTAGATGCCAGTCTATTCTTCAGTTAGCTCACACTTGCTGACTTCAGTCTTCTCTTTTTTATCCTGATAAAAAGTAACTGATCCACCGACTAGGACCTGTGGCTCTGATAAGTTGCTATTCATTCGATTGGGGCGAGCAAAATCATCTCATTCTTTATCAATATCACCCCCTGACAGTATTAATATGAGGCACTCATATGGTACAAGTGCGCCGATAAGAATGGATTAGGCACTGACGGTTTTCCATAATTTCTTATCTAGATAGATCATTAGTAGCTAATCTATTATACGTCTTCATGCCTTTCATATATCACACGCGAGCCTTTCAACATGGCAGCCAATTTTTGCCGTGGTTCTGGTCCCAGTAACATTTTTGACGTTCTACTCCAAAGGAGCACAATTTTCGTTGGTGTAATCCTGCCCTCCTGGCGCAGAAACTCAACATGGCGGATCATTTCCTTATGGGGACACAGAGACACATTCTAGCGATCTAGTCCCAGCTGTATTACTTACTGTTTTTTCGAACTGAACACACAGTGTGGCCGCATTTGGAGCCGTTCTGGGACGCGGATAGGCGCCTGTGCATGGTAGGTTAGACCAGGGTGCACTGGGTACCTCACACTTCTGTTTTAGTTAGTTAGATATTACTAAGCGCCTTGCTCTTTGCTTTGCAGTTGTACACCGGGCAATACTGGATGCCCTGACACTACATTACCTGACGACACTACGCAGATCGGTGTGATTTTCAGGTAAGACTTAGCCGTGTTTATGTTGTTCGTGCTCCACCTGTATCTGTGTTTCTGCAATAAGCCTGGGTTTTCATATTAGAATTTGACGTTGTATACTGTACGGGTATTTACCGTCCCCTAGATACGTGTATCAATCAATCAATCAATCAAACAGGGGAATTGTAAGCGCGCTACTCACCCGTGAGGGTCTCAAGGCGCTGGGGGGGGGGGGTAAGCAGCTTTGTTTAGTCGAAAATCCAGGTCTTGAGCGTCTTCCTGAAGATGTTCAGGGACGGGGTGCGTCTGATGTTGAGCGGGAGCTCGTTCCAGGTCTTGGCTGCGATGTAGGAGAAGGTGTACTATGAATACTGTACTTATTTTAGCCTAACTGAGCAACTGCTTTACTCACGTTACTTATGGGGTGAATTTTCGCCTCATCATCAATTTTAGATATCCGCTTGACTCAAATTATACCTACTTTACTCTAGATATGCAGTGACTGTCTTAACTACTATTATGTACTTGATGCACCCGTTCTGGGCTTCCTGCATCGTTATACTTATTTGATGGAAACATTTTTATTAACATTAGGCCACCCAGAGTTTTATACAAACCCCGCCTTAATGTCCAGACTCTCTAGAAAAGATTTGAAATTAATGGGCTTAGCATATTTGGGTGAAGTAAGATCGGAAGGAGAGCTATCGAAACCTAGTGCCCTGCAACACCAGCTAATACGCACTTCGGAGAGGTTGGAGCCCTATCTGTCATTTGTTCCCAGCGGGTTTGATAGAATGATATTATTTAGATTTAGGATGGGTACTATCCACAGACTCCTGTCTTTCCCGAAAATGAATGACTGGTCCCGCACTTTACCTCTCTGTCCGTGTGATTTGCAATCAACTCAATCTACATCACACGTGATGTTCTTTTGTAAATTTTATATGAAGCAAACAAAAGAGTTACTGATCCCAGTTTTAAAAGCTTACGGCCTTAAACAGTGTCGCCCAGCACTAATCCGCTTGCAATTTCTGGAAAATGTTCATACTGCATGGAGGATTGCATTATATATTAAAAGAGTCCTACGGCTCAGAAAAACTATGATCTGGGATAGCAATGAGATGATGGGTCCGGATCGAGATTGTTGACTAGGACTTTGGACATACATTCTTAAATGTATTAACCGCTATGATTGTATCCAATAAGTGATATGAACTTGTTTTTATGTGATCTTTTATGCTTCGGGTGACAAGTACATTGGATACATATCTTTTTTAACGTATTAGTATTTATGATTGTATGTAATCAGTGACATGAATTTGATTTTATGTGCCTTTTATGCTTTTATGATTGTCTTTGTAACAGTCGAATAAAGCTTATTATTGATTGATGCTCATCAACTGATTAAGAATATACATATTGAGGGGAATTCTTTTCCATTATTCACATTTCAGATTGAAAAAAAGGTTTTGGATATCTTTCCCTGCATTACATTGCTGATTATTGATATAGCAGTCCCACGCCACCTACTGGCCGGGACGGAAGTATAACCGGGGCAGAGGTAGGACAAGCTTTCTCGATTATCTATGTGTGACCTTTTGGCATTCTTTTGACTGTATTTGAATTTTACAAATGCTTACCAAGCATTCACATCATTACTGTAGGTTTACTGTGAATAATCGCATCAAGGCAGGTAGGCTACCTCCCATTTTCTTGTACATTTTTTTCCAACCTCACTCCCTCCCACTGTGAAAGACAAAAGATAAGTGCACTTTCCCCACCACCTCTATATGTGAGTCAGTGTTATTTTTCACTAACTTGCATTCTCAGTGATACTGATAAGTGCACCACATCCCACAATATCGTGCTATGAGAATTGATAGAATTTCAGTATACACTGACTCTCTGTGGCATAACAGGCACGATAAATTGAATCACAATTCCATGTTATATTCTTGGTTCTATAGATACATATTGAAGTGTGTGTCTCCACCAAATTTAATATGTATAGTGTAATGGACTTTGTACACGATACAAGTGTATGTCATATAATTATCTTTCCGGCCCTGAGGAGGTAGTGGATTTACTCCCGGACGAAGAAACATGTGTTGGCTGGAACATCGAAGAAGACAATAAAATCCCAAGAATTTGAATAGTGTCATGAATGTTTATGATGCAATTAGCAATTAGATAACTCAATAAATGTGTGCTCGGGCTTGGAGTTGTTTGTAAGGTAGATCCCCTGGGTTCATACTTAGGGGATTGGGTGGTTCCCCCCCTTGAGCACCATAACGATTGTCATTCAGCAAAGTTATTGCTGTCAAGAGTGAGCACCATTACCACACGGGCCTTATCACCCAATACAGATTTTGTTTGACTTTTTGTATATATTAGGATTACAGTCACATTCTTCCTGGGTTTTTAAACTTTTTATTGAATATCTATTGATGTGTAGATTGTAAACATTTTTGAACAATTCATATACATAAATGTTTTTTAATAACATAAGGAGACATTTTTGATTTGTAACACAGATAATCAAGTTAATTATTGTAAGCCATTCAGTGTAGCCTTATTGGACTACTAATGGATATATAGAGGTTGTAGCATTAAAAGGAAATTGTTTCTTTATTGGTTTACCAACCCTGTCCCTTTTGACTTAGAAGGGTGACTCTTTTGTACTTAGAATCATACAACACAACACAAACAATGTTTGAAGCAAAATGCCTATTTATGTATGGTCACCCCCATTTTTTCTGGATTAATGCTGCTGGTGTTCTGACTCTGCATACTGGTACACTGCTAACCAGGCCCATTGCATGTGCTCTGACCAATTAAAACATGTTGAAAATGGCTACACTCCTTATTGACATAATTTACTTCACTCTAAGGTGTCCATTACGATACCGGGTGGAATAAAATCCGCCATCTACCGTAGCGGTAAAAATCCGCCCGCCTACACCGTCTGAATACCGACCGAGCAATTACGATGCCGCGAAGCGAACACCGCCCGCGGCGGAAAAAACCCCAAAAATACCGCCCGATCATGTCCGATTCTAAGTCCACCCGTCCGCCACGGACGCAAATACGCACAACAACCAAAAACCGCCCGCCCTGACGTTCGACACACCGCCCGTGAAATTAGGATCGCTCCGACATGAGCGCGGTAAATACACAAATACACCGCCCGCCATCGTAAACAACAGAGATGGAAATGGACACGGCGGAAGCCCTGGCGGCCACGTCCCTGCACAGAAACCATCCGCGGACCCAAACAAACACACACAACATGGCCAACAAGTCCACACAGCAAGCCACGCACAAATACACAAACACAGTACACATCCCGAAAACACCCCCCCCTGGACAAACAAATGAACTACTAATCCCAGAACACCAGCCACAACACACCTGAAAACAACAGACCATCATGACACACCCACATAGGTAAGCACAAAAGCAGCCCCTTCACAGACCACAATCCCTTGCAACACTACAAAGCCAAGAAGAGAGGAGAGAACACAGCGACACAGCAAGGACAGCAGCATACCACAGATACGCACCCATCACACCCACCACCACCAGCACCAGCACCACCAAACACCAGCACCACAAATGACCTGCACATCACACACCACACACACACACCGCACCAGCACCACAAACACCAAACCACACACCATGGCAGCACACAGAATGCCAAAGTTCACTTCAACTGAGCTGACGGTCATGGTCGACGAGATCATCAAGGTGCACCCACAAATCTTTGGCAACCAGGTCCAACAGACAACAGTAGCCACCAGAAATCGGATGTGGAGCAGGATCGTAGACCAGGTCAATGCAGTAGGGAACGTGCCACGCAACCAAGGCGAAATCACCAAGAGGTGGCACGATATGAAAAGGGAGGTCAAGAAGAAGGAGGCCAAGAATCGGCAGCTGGCTGACAGGACTGGCGGAGGTAATCCCGTGCTTTTCAAGACCTTCAAGGCTTGGGAGGAGAAGGTGCGAGGCATCATACATCCAGAGAGTCTCACCGGAATACCAGGGGGAGTGGAGGCTGGTAAGTACAAACAAATGTATACCAGCACACCGCTATGTACTCACATGCCCAAACCGACCAACTAACAAAACCATGGAGGCATGTGTACAGTCAGCCAGCACTGCAACTCCCACCAGGTCCCCTTGTACTCCAAAAGTGCCAGAAGGAGCACTCACCACACCCACACCCATGTGTCAGCCATAGCTGCAGTAACCGACAAGTAACAGGTAAGTAGCCGGAACACAAAGTCAGTGGGTGGGAGGGGGGACAGCTGAAGTACAACACACACCAGGCCCCTAGTCCTACAGCGCAGCAAGGTGGAGCACACCCCACACCCATGTGTCAGCCACTGCAGTGCACACCTTCAGCCGACAGGTAGATATCTCACCCGACATGGAGGGGTTTCTGTGGGTGGTAAGCCAGCACCACAACTCACAACACCGCCCCCACTCCCACAGACCAGCAACATGGAGCACCCCACCCTCCCATAACCATGTGGCATCCATTGCATTGCGCACTCAAAAACAACCTGTAGGTGGAAAACTGTACAGGGCGGGGTGTCTGTAGGCATGAGGACTGTATTACGACTAACACATGGGACATGTCACATAGCAGAGGAACACGCAGCACTGCTCCCTGTCACAATCATGTGACCAATGTGCACACGGACATGTATTACAGAGTCATACCCCACATGACCCATCACAAACACAGCAACACCTAAGGAGCCACGTCTGCATGCACAAGTCCCACTGGAGCACAGACCCACACGGCGGGCACTGTGCCACTCATCACACACATCAGCAACACCATCGAAGTCTTGTCCATGTAGTCCTTACTGCCTGTTACCCACACATCGTACAACAACGCCCATGTAAGTCCAACCTGCCTAGAAGTAACAGCGTGGGACCACAATAATGCACATACACACCACTGGACCCATGAAACACACAGGCACACAATGCACATTCAACATATCATCCATCTCATCTGTCAGCCCCTGTGTCATGAAAGGTATGTCATCCGAACAGCTGGCCCTCAAACAGTAGTCATGCAAAGATACCTGCCCATGACAAATAATGTGCCTGCAGTGACTGAAGCGCACGTCACACTGTGATTAACAACATACATAATATAGTCAACACCCCAAGAGCACTGCATTGATGCACATGGCCGAGGGTAGCACGCACACCAAGGAATTGGCCCATCTGCAATACGTTGTGTGGCACACAACCATCACTCACTCACTACAATGCTTGCAGTGTAATGTCCATAAATGATAACAGTGAGCAGATATGCCGGGTATGTTAGACATACACACACCTTTTCTCTGCACTGTCATGTTGCCAAAACACATGTCCCGTTCTGCACCCATATGTCACAGTATGTACCCCAAAACCATATTTCACCTCAAAAGCGTTGAGGGGGCTGTACCCCTTTTCCCATCTGCGTTTCTAAGCATTCCATTTGAACCCCTAAACCATATTTCACCTCAAAGCGCTGAGGGGGCTGTACCCCTTTTCCCATCTGCGTTTCTAAGCGTTCCATTTGAACCCCTAAACCATATTTCACCTCAAAAGCGTTGAGGGGGCTGTACCCCACTTACAATCAGCGTGTCGAAGCGTACCATTTGAACCCCAAAACAATATTTCAACTCAATATCGTCGATGGGTCTGGAGCCCGCATACACCCGAGCCACAAAATGTAGGAGTATAGCAACACACACCCATCGGCATTGCTAATCCGTCCCATGCCACATGTTCACATCACACAGTTCCATTGCCTTGCCCACGCATACACACATCGTACATCCACAAACATGCCTCTGGGAAACCTGTGCACGACAGTGCACGAACTGTGAATGTCAGACAACCAATACATACTTTGCTAGGTGCAACACATTAACCTATCTCATCCTCCCCACAGGTGCCGAACTGCTGGATGCTGGAGAGGGAGACAGCAGCCAGCACAGCCAGTCCGCAAGCCCCCGACCCGGACTCACGGATGTAGAGGAGCTGGACACCTCCTCGGAAGTGGACCACCCAGCAGGCCCATCTGGTGTGGCAGGGCACAACCGCTCCCCAGGGCCCCTCCTACCCACCAACCCATCACCCAGGGCTGCTGACCAGTCACAGACCCCTGCTGCCACGGTCGTTGCGGCCACCACCACCGCCGCAACCACCACCACCGCCGCAACCACCACCACCGCCGCGACCACCACCACCGCCGCAACCACCACCACCACGTCATCCCTGGCCACAGCCCCAGCGCAAGGGGTGGCCCGGCCGTCGGGGTCCACCCTGGGAGCCAGACCGAGGACCGTGGTGAGCAATGTGGCTAGTGGGCAGGTCGGTGGCAGCAGTACTGGTAGGAGGAGCAGGGTCAGGCCAATGCCATCTGTGACTGGGAGCCAAGCCCAGCCGCAAATCGACAGAGTCCTTGGGGCCTATGAAGAGGCCCAAGGAGAATGGGCCAGGTCAGCTAGCGACACGCGGGAGGTCCTTGGGGTGTTGAGGTCCATGGACGCCCATATGGGCCAATTCGTGGCCCTCATGGGCCAGCTGGTGGTGGTGGTGAGGTCACAAGCAAGGCCAGCAACACCACCTCCGCCACCACCTGCTGTGGTGCAGGGTCGTGCAGCATCACGTTCCCCTGCGTCCACAGCGAGTGAGCACTCCTCAGCCACCACCAGCAGCCCACCAACACACCCCCCCCCTTCCAAACGTGGAAGGGGCCGTCCGAAGAGGAAACAGGTGTCCAGAGAGGACTTCGCACGCACGAAACGCCAGTGAGTCAGCCAGCCACCTTGACCACCTACTGCATTGACTTGTAATACGATCCTACCCAACACTGCCATGTGAATGGCATGTGTCTGTTGGACTGTGGACATAGGACTAAATGGGTACACCTTGAGCATCACGCAGCCTTGACCGTCAACTCATAGTCACTGCACGCACCACTTTTGTCAACACCTTGCACACAATAACATGTCACCGCTGAAAATAAATACACCTTGATCACAATCTGCTGTCTGTGCCCTGTGTTTATTCAATGATGTGCAACCGCCACCATGAGCAGAAATGCATCTGCTGTGTGGTATGTCGATGGGACAGGAGAGGCTGCAGGGACCTAGGGGTGAAAAACAGAACAAGAGTACATTCAATGAGTGTGTCACACACTCATCACACAGTACTTGTCACCAACTACAGGCAATGTACACACATCTCACAGAGCAACAGGGCACAATGCTACAGCCACTGTCAGTGGCATACTAACCTGGACATGGACCATTGACACACAGCACTCAGTGAACAAAAGGCCTCCGTGACAGAGCACACATACACCTGCACAACTACAGCTACTTCAGCCGTCGTAAATGGACACTCACCGTCAAGTGAAGTAGCGGGCGATGAGCTGCTGACGCACATTCACAGCTTCCTCCTCTCCACTTTCCTCGTCACTGGACCCGTCCTGGTCTGCAGGCTGGGGCCCTGGATGATCACCGTCATCCACTATTAAGGGGATCTGCTTGCGAATAGCCAGATTGTGCAGCATGCAGCAAGCCATTACTATCTGGCACACCTTCTGTGGGGAGTACGCCAGTTCGCCCCCGGTGCGGTCCAGGCATCTGAACCTGGACTTGAGGAGGCCAAAGGTCCGCTCCACCACACGTCTGGTCCTCCCATGTGCCTCATTGTAGCGGTCATCAGCTGGGGTCCGAGGATTACGTAATGAGCTGAGCAGCCAAGGCCCATTCGGATAAGCAGAGTCCCCTGGGTGTGAGGAATACCGAGATTAGTTGCAATTCCAACTGTCCCCAAGACAGCATCGCACACCAGGCACGCTACACGAGTACACATACTCACCAGCAATCCAAGCACGGTCCGGTTGCAGATTGGTCATCAGACGTGGTAGGATGCTGTTGCGCATGATGTGCGAGTCAAGGGCCGATCCTGGAAACTTCGCACACACGTGTGTAATGACCATGTCCGCAAGGCACACCACTTGCACATTCAGGGAGTGGGTGTGCTTCCTATTCCGATAAATGTGCTCCAGGGCCTGTGGTGCTACGAGGCCAATATGGGTGCAATCTATTGCACCAACAACGTGGGGGATCCGTCCAAGGGCATAGAAATCACCCTTCACTGCCGCCAATTCACGAGTCCTGGGGAATCTGATGTTCCTGTTCCTGTACAGCATCATAGCTGACAGTACATCACGTAGCACCATGCTGAACATGGGCTGGGACATCCCACTTCCACTGCCCACTGTGTGTTGGAATGACCCAGTGGCGAAGAAATGCAGTGCAGCCATCACCTTAGCCGTGGGGGTAAATGCAGTTGGATACACCCTGCGAGGACGGAGGTGGGGTTCCAACAAGGCACATAAGCGATGCAGGGTGGGTCAGTCCAGACGAAATTTCCGGATTACCTCCACATCCTCCATGTCTGACAGCAATTGGTAGGGGCGATGTATGTTTGGTCTCCTCCTAGGAAAGATGGAAGTGGACACATGTCAAAGCAACACGCCACAGGGCATTTCCACATACACAAAACAAAAATGACTGACCAAGCAATTGAATCACAGAACAGCTGACAAGTAGGGACAGCACAGCCACAATACACTTACACAGGTCCCCTACCAATTGCAATGGGCAGTGACACACACCATTGCTATGAGCATGCACATGGGGATTTAGGCCTTAATAACTTGTAAGGCATGCTGATGGTATCAGACTGCATATTTGGCAAGCGGCAATACCACAGCAACATAACTAGCTGCTGTGCATGACACTGCTTCCGAGGCTGGGTGAGTATGGCACACACCAACAACACTATGGACACAGGCTGAGCGGCCAAAACAAGTGGGACCTGTAGCACGAGGGGATATGAGACAGTCATTGATGTCCCTACTGCACCCTATGTACAGCACTGTACGGATCACCCCTCCAGAAACATTGACAGGTGTACACATTGACAGCTCCATGCCAACACGGCTGTGTGATTGCCAATACACATCACAAGTGACACGTAACGTTGCACGTGCCAGGTGGCAGATGTACATAGTGAAAGATGGCATGTGTGTGCATATGCATATCCCATGCTCCCATGCCAATGTGTACATGATGATATGCTAACAAACATGTGGAGGCTGGGCACTGGCCGTCACTGCCTATGCACACAGCATGTTATGGCCCTGTCCATTGTGGACCTGCTCCCACACACAAATCATGGCCACACCTGCAGATGCATTGCGCACGTTATACTGTGTGGTGCACATGGCATCAGCGGACTGTACCCGCCATGGGCCAGGCCCTTGCGGCCAACTCCAATGACCCTCGCGGTTGCACCCTGCGTGTTCCACTATGGAGGTAAGCGTCCCGGGCCAGCTGGGAGCAGGCCATCGTCTGCAATTGAAGCTGGCAGACATGGTACACAAATTGCAGCAGCTTGGACCCACTGAACCTGCCCCAGGGGGCAATATGAGTGTGGGAGTGAGACCGGCATTAGCACAGCTACCTGGGACTGCAGCCTGGCATCCCTCAACAACACCTGCTGCTGCCACCTGTCCACCTTCACGTCGATGACGCTGAGGATATGTCCAGGTCCACTCACCAGCGAGGAGCTGGAGATCCTGGATTCCGAGCTCCATGCACACTGCACATGGCTATTCCTTGCGAAAGTTGTGTGTGAGAGACAACTGCAGTGTGTGTGGGAGTGCATGTGGGGGACACACATGTCGTTGATCCGCAGCACTATGAGTCAGAGCCTGTGGGGTTCAAACATGAACTGCTCACCATGCTGACTGCAGGTGGCAGGGGTATGTGAGCTCTCGGGCGCTTTGACATGTCTGTCCCTCCCGAGTGGTGGTACATGGCAACTTCATGTCAGACATCCAGTGACACAGACAATTGGCAATGCAGGTCTCAGTGCACTTTTTGCTCGTGTGAATGTCAGGCTGGGGCCATGCTGCCCTTCTCAGTCCCAGCAGGCCTGGCCTGCACATTGACTGCACAATGCCAGTAGGTGACAACACAGACTGCCTAGTGGGTTACATGTGTCTCCTGTTCAGGACCCTCCGGATGAGCGCAAACTCAGCCCTGTCGATTGGACACACCATGCCTCGTGATAGGGATGTGTGTGAGTTAGTGGCACTGAATGTGACCTCCGTTGCGGGGTGGGCCATGCACAGGGCGAGTACGTTGATTGTTGCGCAGTGTTGGTCACAGTGGGTACACCCACACAGATGTGTTGTCTTGTGATCTTTTGCTAGGTCCGCCTGACAATGGACAGTAGATGTGGGCAGACTACACATTGCTCGATGTGCTGTCTATATGCATGTGCCTTCACACCAGGCACAGCTGCCCCTGCACATGTGACCCCTGCTGCCCTCAGTGCTGGGTCTGTTGAGCTGATGCGCCATCTGTGCGTGGGGCAGACAGCTCTCCTCACTTCCGTCATTGCCCATGACATCACTTTGCCGCAGGTGACTTGGATCATGGAGGGCCCACATGTACGCGTGGGTGGACTACACAAGACTGTCCGATGGTTGTCACACCCAGTCAGTGCTTCGAATGGGAAGGATGTGGTGCTGGTACTCATTTTTATGTGTCGAGTGGGCGGGTCTAGGTGCGGGGCTACATGCAAGACATGGGAAGTTCATCGGCTTATCTACTAGTTGCAATACACACGAGACACGTCTTTTTATGACCACATCAGGGTCATTCCTTAAACTAACTGGAAGTCAGACAGTCATATTTTACCCTGTCCTCATGGCCTCCCCTCGCTCACCCAAATATGCGTTTGCACCTGAGAAGCCAGCGCATGCACAAGCAGCTCCAAGCTCGCCCCAGAGAGGCCAAGGAGTGTATGTGTGGGTCCAGTTGAACAAGTGGTCTGTCTCGCGGTATAATAAGTGGCGGGACGCCGTACACCTGCGTGGTGCCCCGACTCGAGACCCGGGCAACATTGACAATGCATGACAGGCTCCGCAGTCCGGATACACCACCTGCAACACACAGAGGCTGTAGCTGCCCTAGTGGCCCAGGCCGCGTCCAACTGGAGCTCATGGACCCACACATTCACTCTTTGGCCTCTCTGGGGCGAGCTTGGAGCTGCTTGTGCATGCGCTGGCTTCTCTGTTGCAATGGCATGTAACGTGTGTGGGAAAATAGGCAATGAGTGAGATGGTGCGAGCCACCTTCCGTGACGTCACTCCTGCTCGTGATGTGTGCGTCACCCCACTACTTCCATTTGACTCATGCCATACTACATATTGAGGATGTGTTGCCTGCGTGATGTGACCAGGAGGAGCGCACCATTACCTCTCACCCACCATGCTCCACTGCCATCCCGTGCCCTGGATTGCCTGTGCAGGTGGACAATGTTGGGGATACACCTGGTCGACAGGGGATGTGAGTGCCTTGGCAAGGGCCTGGCGGACGCACAGCAGTATCCAGCATGTCCACAGAGGGTGGGCTGACGTCTACACCTGATGCAGCATTGATCGTGTGCCCGCCTGTTGTGCACACACGAGTTCACATTCATCCCCAGACAGGTGGTCTTTACAAATTCCCAGGAGAGCGGTAATGTACTGCTCCGGAATCCTCCCAACACAGCGTGTTTCAACATTGCATGTGCGCACCTACCCGTCACACCCACCCACCTGAGCCAAGCGTAACTCCCGCTTCACATGACACATGTGTGTCTTCCACAGTTGTGCTACTCATTTGCGTTGACATCCAATGACAGTGGACTACATGGTCATCTCACGACTGCTGTGTACTTCACACACTCTCATCCTCTCTCATTCGTACTCGTGGAATGAATAAGCAGAGGCACATATTTACTTCAAGCCATGTATTAGGACTTATGTCCTCTGTGATGCAGTATAGTGGACACTACTGGCAGCGAAATGCATGTGGAGGATATACGCAGCATGATTACACATAGCATAGGGTGTAGGGGTACATGTGATTAGTTGTTGACTGTGGGATGTGGGCTTCAGAGTTACAACTGCTTAGCCGTTGCTGTGCTAATGTACATTTGCTAATTACTGTGGAGCTGCTGACTTTGACACAGACAGTATACATTTTGCCTACCAGACCGCTTGACATCATGGGCACAGTACATCTCAGTTCCATGTTACAGGTTTGCTGCTATAGTTACTCATACACACGTGCGTGAGGGGTGTCATCAGGGCATGGGCCTACGTGCATGCAACGGCGTCCCACTTGTTGTTGCAATGTGGTGGCTACTGGACATGACACAGTCACTGGAGTCATGTTGTTGGGGGATGCACTTGTTGTCCATGAAAAAGTCCTCGCACGGAAGTTCAGAGGGAGGTGAGGTGACAGCTCTCACATACTACAGCCGACCGATTACTGTCCACTGACCGGTGCATATGTTCATGGGTGCAGGATACATATTATGGCATAGTTGTACGTGCAGTGATGTCCATGTGGTTGCCATACACAAATCCCATGCCTCTGCCTCCCCCTGTTCATGCAGAGTTACTGGATCTGATGAGGAACAGAGTGCATGTCCCGAAAATATCCGATATCATGGCAGTGTAGTTAATGGTGTGGTGTTAGTTGCAGGTTGTATGGTATAGTTGTTGTACTGGTAACTGCTCAGTCCATGCGGAGCCAAGCATGGGTACGGTGTAGGACATCATTGTTCAATTGGGGGTATTGCGTCGGGGTCTGACGAATTGACAGGTTGTCAGGTATGCGATACCTTCCAGCAGGGCTTCCATGGCATTGGTGGTATACATGGATGCCATCCAATGCAGCGGATGGTGGCTGTCAAGGTGTTGGTCGTAAGTTGTCCCTTGTAGGAGCCTGATGGGATATGTTGGATGACATTCGATGAAACTGTGATCCAGAATACGTCGTGTGGAGGCACAGTGGTCCCATTGCAGTGTGGGTCCGATTGCAGCCACATACTCCATGCCCCCATAGGCTGAACAGATCCTGTCATGGACGTCCAGGGGTTGAACAGTTGTACCAGGTCCGCCATTGGACATGCCGGGTTGGAGAGACATAAATCCACAGGACAGTGGAAGGGACACCTCCGACAGTAGAAGACGGGGATGACGCAGCTGAACAATGCGATGCGGTAAGTTAGTCGGTAACTTACGTTCAGCAGAGCCAGATTTTCACATCCCAATATCTGTATCAGGTTATGTTTGTACACCTTCATCTGTCCGGCGTAGTTGGGTAGGTGTGGTGCAAGTGCCATTTTGCTGCAGGGCGATGTGATGGCGTGCTCCGGCTGTCTGTGCAGTCTGCAGAGTGCAACCTCCGACGTTGCTGGGAATTCTGTAATGGTCGTAGGGAGGCAGGACTTGGGTTATAGTAGCTTGTGCGGAGGACACGGGCCCTCATCCCACATGCTTCTATGAATGGTCAAGGTCAGTGGTGTCTGACTCCTTCCAGATAACTTGCATGTGAACCACATGGGGGAGTGGTATTATTTCTTTTTTCCGTTCGAAATGTTCTTTCGTGTTATGCGCTATCTGCCCAGTGGACGGTTCCCTCTGCATGCCTGTGTTGGGCTTTTTTTGGGGCTAATGACTGTATTGTCCTGCTTGAATAGTTGAGCTGTGGTTTCGGTGTGGGTATGGAAGGCCATTCAGTGCTGTCTCCTCTCCCGTGTGTGGGCGGCACGCTGCGTTTCCGCTATACGTTGGGCCTTGTGTGTGGGTGTTATAATTGGAGCCACCTGTTGTCGGTCCCCGGGATCTTTGATGTTACGTATTGCATGTCTTGGTATTGGGTGCAGGGTGGTATCGGTGTTTCTGTGTGGTACTGGCGTACCTTTTGCCGACGGGGTCCATATTCTGCTGGGTGATATTGCCGCTGCTGTGTGCTTCGCCATGTTTTGCACACAGGGGTGTGTCCTAATTTGGCGTGACATCACTGACATGTTCGGGTCAGTTGTGTGACGTCAGGTTGGCAACAGTGAATTGCCGGTTGGGGACATGACTGTGGCAGGACTGTCACGTGACATGTGCGTTCAGGGTGGGGCTGGTGTGTGGTGTTTGTTGTGCCCTGTGTTGTTTGTGTGCGGCGCATACATGGCGCTGTCGGTGGGCTCTGCGTTGTGCGCATGTGTGGCTGCGTCTTCGCCGCTGCGGGGCCGTGACAGGGACGTTAGTTCCTGGTCCCAGGTAGTGTGTGCCCGGTTGTTACGAGTTGTTTCAATTTGCCCTGTGTGACATTTGTGGGTGCAGTGGTGGATGTGTCGTGTACACACAGGGGTGTCTGGGGGGGGCCATGTACAGTTCTTCCGCCCTTGCACTGTGTGCGGTGTTTGCGTGCCCTTGTTGTGTGTCTGCCTACCTGCGTCTCCGCGGTGCGTTGACTCCTAGGTTCTGCATCAGGTAGAGCATGGGGAGGGCCTGCAGTGCTGGATTCATGCTCGGTGGGTCCGCCTCTTTGGTGTCCGTACTCAGCGATCGAGTTTCCGCCTTGGTTTCTCGTGCGGTGTCTCTTAGCCGTGGGAGCTGTTTGTTTGCGGCATCGTAATTTGTACTCCTGGCGGTACGTGATTTCGTCGGACGGTGTGTGTCCATTGGGCCGCGCCGCTATGTGAACGGGCGCACTTTGATGGCGGACGGCGTCGCGGGCTTACGGGCGGTGTTTGGCTGACTTTTCACATCCTAATTGGGCGGCCGTGTGGGCCGCGGCGGGCGGACGGTAACTGGTGGTTTTTACATCCGACAGCACGGCGGTGGTGCTACTGCCCGACATCCTAATGGGCCCCTAAGTCTCTAGTATACTGTAGGAGAGTGTACTCAGGGCATGCAAATAAATGTCGCTAGTGACTGCAGTACATTTTATGCCTCCATCTAAGTGACCATACAAAACATGTCTCCAGGCTGTCCCTGCAGCCTGGGTGGGCAATTTTAAAACTGCCAGTGCGACTTGGAAAATAAATCTTCTGACAGGCCTAAACCTTTCTTTTCAATCCTCGAAGTAGGCGCTAAATGCCAGCAGGCATGGTGCATGATATATAAAATCTAAGGCATAAGCATTTCATTTTCAATCCCTGGCAGTGAAAAATTTCTAAAGTTTCTTTTCACTTTGGTAGGGCTGGCAGACCCATAGGAAAACACTGGATTACATTATATCACCTTATAATGTTTAACCTCAGTTTGAGAATAGCTCAAAAAATGACTCAAGGACGTGTTTTAATGATAATTTAAAATCCAACTTAATAGTCAAGTCAAATTCTAGATTACTATTTTGAAAATGACACTTTTAGAAAGTTGTCCTCATGGCTTGGATATGAATTTACCTTAAAAAAATGAAAAGACAAGAGGCATTTGGCAAAAAAGGAACAAGTTGGTTTAATGAAACACTGCAGCCTGGAGAGTATCGACAGAGTCACGTCTGAAGACTGTCTCTCAATGAACATGCTTGGCTGACCATACATACAGTTCGTGAGGTACAATAACACAATCTCACATTTGCAGAAAAGGAATCCTAGTTGTAAACATCAAGTACAACCATCTGATAGAGGGACACAGGTGGCTCTCGACCTCTAGTGTGGGAGTTTTCTTGTGTTGTGTTTTCACTTTATTACTATTTGTGTGCTGCATAAATACTTTACCCATTGCCTCTAAATTAAGTCTGATGGCTTTTGTGTTAAGCTACCAAAGGGTTAAGCACAGGTTAATTTTGAGAATTAGTGGGCCAGTGTGTATGTGTCCTGATGTCCAGTGTGGGAAGCATATGATTGCTACGTGTGGTGTGTATGCTGTGTCCTGATTGGTTGGGTGCTCCTAACTTTACTTGGCATCTCACGTTGTGGTATTTTGGGAAATCGCGCCTTTGACCAAACGTGTTTTATTGGAGCCAATTTCCTTGGACCTGTTTGTGGTGTAACTGCCTATCTGTGAGATCGATCAGGGTTTTTTCCCTGGGTGCATGTTTGTCTTTGGGCTAAGTGTAACCTCGCCTGTGACCTATCAATCAGTAGGATCGGGTCTGTGTCGCAGGGCCTGCCAGACCACACATCTCTGACTCAGAATTGATGGGGAGGTCATCTTGAGTGAATCCAACAGCAATAATACGAGTTTGTGATGATGTGTACATATAACATGGGATAAATTTATATAAGTTTTACTGACATCCTCATTATTAAGGGTACAGTTATCATAGCATAAATCAACATTCTCTTAACTGATATTGACATTGTTATGTGTGCATATGTTATGGCCTACATCGATATTGCATTTAGTGATACTTCCATTGCTTTGCATGCATATATCATAGTGTACATTGACATCGTATTCAAAGATATTAATATCCTTTTCCTGCCTGACCCAAATGTACCTTTCTGTCAATGTTCAGTGTCAACCGACTGTTGACTGTTGAAGTTTTCCCTGTGGTTAATTGTGTATTTCTTCTAGACAGTGGACAAAGGGCTTGGTGTGGGGTGATGTTTTTCTCCCTGACAGGATGGCTATCTTGGCTTTGTCCAAGAACTTAATTAACTTCAAAGGGTGTCTACATTGTCAAAGGGGCCAGTAGCTCATACCTGGGCCTGTCCCATCTATTGTCCTGTTAGACAGACAGGCACCAATCCCCGTGGGAGACGGTCTGCCCCTCAGAGCCAGTTTTACATCACCGTATGAAAGGGTTTGCCATTAAAATAGCCACATCACACCATAACATACAAATAGACATAGTATAGGGTGGCTCTTAAAAGAGCCTTTGTTGTTATTTTAACTAAACTTTTTTTATCTGTTTATCAAGCCAAGATTTGGGGTTTGAAATGAAAATATGGTTTCCAGAGCTTGTACAATGTACACCATCAGGACAATACAGTGCTATATTGGAACATGTTATATTCAAATGAAAATTGGAAGACATTTCATGATCGCAAAGTAATGCTGAGACTACCTTGTTCACATGTTTTTGTGTCTTTGTAAACTTAGCAGCATTTACAGTACTCCATTTTCACTATTGTCTCCGACAAATATTTGAGAACACAAAATATGTGCTCAGAAACATAGACATTAAGATGTAAAATGTCTCCTCCACCTGAATTTCCCATCTAACTTCATGTAAGTACCCTATATCAATGCCACCACAGTGGATAACCATAAAGTGGGGATGGTCAAATTTAGTAACAGGGGAAAGTAGAGGAAGTAACTGATTCCATTTCAAACGTCTTTCACCAATCCATGTTATTTCAGCTCCTTTCAAACCTAAATCATTTTTAACACCTGCTGACTTGACATGCTGTCTGGCACAAAAAAATAAACTGTGTCCAGCAAGTCACACCCTAACTATCTTGCACATGTACTGACATACAAGAAAGAGGATCACAGAGGCCGACAAACAAATATATACAGAGTTAGATGGCTGGGCATTAGGAAAGTACATCATATCAACATTTTAATTTTGAAAGCAAGACTATTTTGGGCTTAAATACATTTTGGGTTACTAATGTAGCACAATATCACCAAAAATCAAAGTGAGGTACGCAAATAAAATTATTGCAGCAATGAAGTTTAACAAATATTACAAACAATTCTGAAACACACATTTCTAGTCGCATGTCAATAAAAACCAATAGAAAACTAGCCAAGAAATAAAATTAAGAAGTAAAGCATTATGGGCCAGATGTACGACTGTGAGAAATAGCGACTCACAAATTCCAAGTTGCTAAATTGAATGCATGAACAAATCTGGCCCTTAATTTGTGGTCCGCAATCGAGTTGCATCGCAATTACAGGGCCTTGCATTTAGCGAGTCTGTGTATTTCCGCAAATTGTGAGAGGGTCGCAAGTTGTGATTGCGCTCGCAATTTGCAACTGGTGCTTTTGAAGTGCCCAATCACTTTCTGCAACAACAGAAGAACATCAAACCAGGAAGTGGTGTCCATAGTGATTCCTGCATAGCAGTAAGATCACACTGTGGAGCCAGAAGCACGCTCAAGACTACATCCAGGCACCTATCAAGCCCTGCACTGGCCAGCCAGCAGAGTGAGAAGGCAGCAAAGGAGCGCAAAAGGAAAATTATATTTTCTGAAAGAGAATTGGAAATTCTCACTGATGGTTGCTGCAACAAACATGTACAGCTGTTTGGCCGGGCCTCCCAGAAGAGTTTGAAAAGCGCAAGATCTGGAGGAAGATGCAGCAACAGACTAATGCCCTGGGATTTGCAGATAGATTGAGGACCTCATAAAAAGATGGTACGACCTGTGCTCTTGTGCAAAGACTGGGTCAGTCCCAAGGGTCCAGAGCGGGACCATCTAATGCTCCCCCCCTCATCTGTGGAGCCACAACAGGATCCTGGACAGGATACAGAGGCAGCGTTTGCCTTTAGGGACTGTCCACACCTCTGCACACCCCTCTGGTAAGTGCTATATACCTATTATTCCAACCTACCTGCCAGAACCCTGCAGTTCACAGGCATACAACACAGATACCCCTTAACACTACATTTTATGTACCAAAAGCCACAGCTGTTGCATCATGGGATATGTAGTCAGGCACACAAACAGTGGAGTAACTTTGTTTGTTTTACATGTACCACGTAGATACACCTGCGGCAGTCCAGGACACACAAGAGGAAGCAGGGGAAGAGTAGGACCTTGACCTGATGGAGGCAGAGCTGGATGTCCAGGCAGAGTTGCAGCCAGGTACATTAGACATTCAGGGCAACACATCCCTGCAGGCAACAGCACCAACAACAATTCCTGTCACCAGGGTCTTGCAGCTGTGTCCAATGCAGCACTTGCAGAGGGGGCAACAGGCAAGGCCTTATTCCCACTTCCAGGCAGGCATGGGCAACCATGCAGAGGCCAGTGGCATTGAGCAGGCAATGCTGCAAATTCATCAGCTGCAACAGACAGTTGAGGGTGAATAAGAGCAAGCTGGGCCAGGGATTCGCAAACCTATCCCTCCAGTAGGCAGACAACTAGGCCAGGCGGGATGCCAAATTTGATGCATTTACTTGGATCATAGGACAACTCTGCACCGAGCTGGTGGAGGAGAGATGCCAGCAGAGGCACAATGAGAGGTGTACAGTAAGCAGGATGGGGGCATTGACCCAGGCGATTGGCAGCCTGTTCCAGGAAACCACTGTCCACTCAAGACGCACACTGACCCTGCAGGTGGAAATGGGTCACTAAAGTGGAGATGAGGCCAGAGGCCTGCAGCATATGATCGCTGCTTTTTAGGCCATACACACTTCACGTCTTCTCACTGGGGAAATGAGAGATGAGCCTGCCAGCAAAGTGTACAGCCGCAGCAGCATCTCTACTGCAGAGACACACATGCTGCATAGGAGCAGCAGCACACAACCCACATACCCACAGGGTAAAACCCACCAAGCAACCCGAAGAAGCAGAAAGCGACTGCACATTGCATGAGTACCATGCTATTGCCCCTATGGACCATTGTTGGCGGTGGAGTAACTGCCCTGTGTCAAACAGATTTTGGTTATGTTGCCCTTGAAGGACATGCTGTCTGCAGTTTATTACTGAATACCCTGGTTTCCCGGTTTGTGAAATCTACTACTATTCTTGTAATTTGTGGAGGGTGTTAAGTAAATGGATGCATCTTACCATGAAAAAAATAATCTGGCTATGTGGTCCCTGCATCGTCTCCGCACTCCTACTCTACTTTGCTCAGGTAGGTGTTGAGCAGGTGGGCCAGGGTCATCGTCCTCTGAGTCAGAATCAGAATCAGACACCTCCATGAGTAGGCCCCTCCTGCAGGCAATGTTGTGAAGAATTGCACTTGTTGCCACAATTTTGCACACTGTTACAGACTCATACTGCAAGGCCCCTCCACTCCAGGTATCGGAAGCGTGATTTCAGGATGCCGAAGGTGCGCTTTGTTACACTTCTGGTGCGTTTGTGTGCGCTGTTGTACCATCTCTTCTGTGGGTTATTGGGAGACAAGTTGGGTGTAAGGATCCAAGGCTGCAGGGCATATGCACTGTCACCTGTTGAGACATATATGAGGGTGAGACAACATACAGAGAGTAATGTTTGCACTGATACATTTCACTTTGTATACCACATTGCATAACCTAGTAGTTATCCTTCATCAAAGTCTTCCCTTTCTAGTTGCTGGTGAATGCCACTATGGCAAAAGATGTTGGAGCCATGGGTGCTCACTGGAAATATTGCTACAATGTCCGTGATGATGTGTTGTGCATTACAGACTACCTCACTGTTTAGTGAATGTGAGCTTTTGCAGTTCCAGAATATGTATTCCAGGTGAGATGGGGGAAATATGGGCACATGGGTCCCATTTATGCAGCCAATTACCTGTGGAAATCTAGCTATCCTGTAAAATTGGGTTATTGTATTCTGAATTTCTATAGCATCCCTGGGCAGGTAGATGTGTTTGTGTATGTGGCGGATCATAGCATCAAGGAACTTGCAAAAGAAATGCAAAAGCGTACTCTGTGGCACCCCTCCAGGCAATGCAATGACATCTTGGTAGCTACCAGTGGCCAATAAGTTGAGGGAGCACAACACCTAGCTCTAGTATAACATTGCTACTCAGCCTGTACTGGTCATGTATCTTTTCATCTCTGTTGTCAAACATGGTTAGCCTGGCATGACTCTGAAAAGCCTCTCCTGTCTCCGCCGCCTCCGCTGCTGAAAATCCAGATCCTCCTTGCTACCATGGACTGGGCAGCCTGTTTTTATAGGTTGGGCCCTGTTACTACCTGGTTTGGATGCATGGTAAATTGCATGTGCAAACGGGTCTTTTTGCGCTTATTCACAAATTGCGACTCTTCTGTACATGAATAGCGAGTCAATATTTGAGACACATAAATTCTGCACGCATAATTTCGCGGCTCGGTAATCCGTCAAGTCGCAAATTCTGATTTGCGAATGCCTGTCGTACATCACGTATGGCCCATTTTGCATGCGCAAATCGCTTTGCGACCATTTTGCAAGTCGCAAAACGGTCGTACATCCGGCCCTATGCGATTGGTTATTAACACATAGTGCGCTATAAACACAGCCCACTACTACTAAATAACACAAACAACTGTAGAGACTATGCTGACTGTTGGAAAGCAATACAGCAGTATTCCTTCTTCAAAGGCACTGCAGAGACATTGAAAATTGTACCTCATCACCTCCATATATACATTTCTGCATAAAACATGTACATTTCTTTTTAGAATAATACTGTGAAATAAATAAAAAAGAATGAACACTTGTATTAGGACAATTACTACTGTAAACTAAGGGCCTTATTACGAAGTCGGTTGGAAAGGCTCTGAACGGCATTTGGATTTTCCTAACCTGTGTCGGAACCCATGTTCCCAACCGACTCAGAAACATTTCCGACCAACCGATTACGATGGAAAGGTAACCGTTCGGTCTTTCCGACTCGGTTCTGACCGGCATTCAGAGATTCTGAGTCGGTCGGAGCCGAATCATACAGGTCTATGGCCCCGTTTCCGACCGACGTATTACAATGTCAGATTCGGACAGCCTTTCCAAAATGGTCTGTTCGACACAAAAAGGCCTCTGGTTGGGGCCTGTTGGGGTACCAATGGGACCCCTCTTTACAACCATGCACAGTGTGGCAGGCACCATGGGGTGCCCGCCACATGGTGCAAGGTTTTCTGCAACCACCCCATTTTTCAATGGGAGCCTGTGTTGTCGGTCGGAACACAGGCTCCCATTGAAGTCAATGGGAGACTTTCCGAACGGTGTTCAGAAACATCGTAATCAGTTGGTCGGATTCTCCGAACCTGGGTCGGTCGGAACCGATTCCGACAAAGTGTCGGTCGGAATGCTTTCAGACTGACATCGTAATGAGGCCCTTAGTTGTGACATAGGAGAAAAGAAAGAATTCTTTTTGCACTTCTTCAACTATTTAAAAATATTTAAAACTATTAAAAGAAGAACTTATAGTTTAGTTTCAAGGCTATTAAGTTGCATTTAATGTTTAAAAAATAATATTGCACTGGCTAGTTTTCAGAAATACTTACAAATGTTCAATCAGAAAATAGAATAAGAGAGCAATAATAATGAAGAAATGTAATGCAATACATTATCTACTAATAATACTTTTACTTCCAGGCCTGCTGGCCCACTTGGACAACCAATTATTGATGCTGAAGCTGTGGATGCCATGGACAAGGTTCAAAATGCAATAGACCAAATCAAAAGAGACATAGATCATTTAGATAACTTAGTATCTCATTTAAATAGTGAACAACTAGAAATTTACCAATACATAAAAAAATCAGCAGATAAAGGACTTCGACATGAAAATGAAATATGTGATTGAACCTATAAACTTACTTGTAGCGAAGATGGTGGCGCTACCTCGTCTCCTGTATTTCTTTGTGGTGCTCCCTTTGGTGCTCCCACAAGCCACATTTCAAGAGCTGTGCTCCAACCTTATTGACCTTATTTGGAATAGAGGCCGCTGACGTGTAGCCTTAGCTAAATTACAATGTACAATGACTGATAGGAGGATGAATTCATATAACTTTTACCTACACTATTTAGCAGCCCAATTACAATGGTGTGTGTGCTGGTTCCTGGAATGGGATGCTTTTGCTGGAGCACCCTGACTTGAAGCAGCTTTGGACTGCTGAACCTGAAGTGGGTCACCCATGCAGGTCGTCATAACGTAATAGTTCTCTGGTCATGCTGGATGCATGTTATCGCTAGGGCGCGTGTACGTTCACCGTACTCTCCAAATCTACCACTGAGGGCAGGTGCAGGGGATTAAGAATATTGCTTGTTGGAGTGGGAGACAGCGGGGGCGGACACAGTGGGCAAATTATATACCAATGGCATGCTACAGCCATTCGAAGACTTATGTACAGACTTTGATATACCTGTGGGGCAATTTCTGTTGTACAGTACCTTGACGGCGGCCGTACAAAGGATCTTAGGTTAAAGTGGTGTGGAACCGAAAACTCTTTCGAGCTGTTGCTTACTCTGCAACACCAACAACACTTGGTGCTTGGTCTTGGGCTTTTATGTAGCCCTGAGGGACAATACCTGCTCCCCCTTGTGGTACTACAGGGTCTCTGTGAAGAGGACCTAGGGACCCCTATTTCAGATGGTGACTGGGCAACTATGTGCTAAACGGCACCCAAAATTTCCTGCAATGCTCATTTCAAATTAATCCATTTTTATGTCCTCCACCTGGCATACCTGATGCCTATGAAACTTAGTGTGTTTTTCCTCCTGACCTCATCCGACTGCCTGTGTTTCCACGTTACTCTGGGAGACATCCATCATATGCTGTATGGGTGCCCACACCTTACCCATTTTTGGTCCGAGGTGGTATGCCTATTGTCTTAAGCCACTGACCATGCCCTGACTCCTTCAACCTGATTTTGCCTCCTGGGAATTTACCCTCACCCCACCAAATGCAAAGTCACCAGGCACTTCATTGGGATGGCTTTGGTGTTTGCTAAATGTACAGTCACTATGATGAGGAAGAATACTGACAGTCCTGGGATTGACGGTTGGCAGGCGAACGTATTACGATGGGCAATGTGGGAGGGTATTGCTCAACTCCATGAAGCACACTATGGCAGGCGCAGGCAAGGGCTTGGGACACATTTCTCACAGATTTTCTGGTGGATGAAACTGAGAGTGTGGATGAATCCTCTGACTGAATGCCCCTTGCCTGTGCCTTCCTGCTGAGCCCCCAGGGTCCTGAAGTCTGAACCCCTGTCAGTGCTGACAACTCCCCTCCATTATTGTTAAAACTCAGCATTGGGCCCCGCTCCACTCACAAGATGTGATCTCAGAAATGCTTTTATGAATCTCTGTCAATTGACAACTTGAGAGTCTGTGGGGAGGGTATGCCACAGGTGGGGGAGTTAGAGCCACACTTTTGAGTGATCACTTTTAATTCGCCTACCTTTATGTGCTTCTTTAATTTCTCATGGTGCACACAATCTTAATGGCTACGCCTTTTCATATATGTATATCTTGGATTGCTTCCATGATGTCATATATATTTCACATTGCTGCCCTTTTTTTATTTTTTGCATTTAACGTCCCCTTTGTTTGAACTGAACATTGCATAAGGGCATCATTGTATATTCTTCAATTGAAAGTGCTGTTATACGTTAATTTCAATTAAATTCTGTTTTAAAAAAAAAGTACATGTGAACCTACATCACAATATGTGAGTGGACAGGCAGGAACAGAGAAAAGCATTTTTATGAAAGTAATTACTGCTTATTTGCATCAAGTTACTAGCTGTAATTTATATTGTGTGGTTACTGCTCCTACTGGCTTTCCCTCCTGGAGCGCTTGTAGTCACTATCCCGGCAGATCACCGAACTGCCACCTCGGACCCTCAAAACCGCTCCCGCGGCTCTTCAACCCGTCCATAATGACTGGACTTACTCATTGACCGCCCGACATCCTGTCTAACATTCTTCTCCCGTGACCGGGCAACACCACGACCGCTCTGCGGCGCCTGTTTCCTTGTTCTCATCCCCTCCAGACGCCCGTCCTCTACGTGTGGTCATTACAGCGTCCCTATTAGGTTCATCGACTCCTATCAGTGCTGGCTGCACCTATCGGTCCCACTCTTCCTTTCCAAGCGCCAGTCAGCCTTCGCCGGCTTGACACGAGTCATCACAGGCAATTGTTTTCAGGCAACATATTCATAATGTCCTGATGAAGATCCTATATCTTTCTGTAAAGGATCGAAACGCCGTCGACGTGTTGTCTACCTTATGCACTTTTATTATCTAAGATACATTATCTGTAAAGGTGGCTTTTCTTTAAATTTTGTTTGTTATACCATGAATGCTTCATACAAACAACCACATGCTGCCTGAGCCTTTTCTGTTTCCCCCTTGTTATGTGAGTTCTTGGATACAGGCTTGTGTCCCACTGTTATTAATTCACATGTTACGTTTATCTCTCATATTTGCATATTAAATTGCCCGTATCCGGCTGGATAACGGCTAAAATATAGCACTGATTGGGTCTATATTTATTACTTTCTTACAATTTCCTTTTGTCCAGGGACCACTGTCTCTTATAATACCTACTGGATTAGCAGCATATAACTTCAAATGAATTACCTTACATCAGCTACTGTTTATATATGTGGAGAATGATAACAAACTGGAATACTTCAAATTAAATACTGATACATGCCAAGAACATGTTAGAGTCCTTAACACTTTAACAAGTTTCAATTATAGATGAAGTTAGTATGGTTTCTAACTTAATGTTGACATTTGTTCATCTTTGCATGCAGGAGGTAGTCAAAACGTCTTATGATGTGCTGTTTGAAAGCAAACATGATTGTGTTTGGAGAGTTATTACAATTAACACTTGTAAAAGGTCAACCTATCTCCAGCAATCCATTGCAAGACCAAACTAAGAACTATTTGGAGAGTATAGGCAATGTCAACATTTGGTTGCATTTCAGATATATAAAATTAACACAAAATATGAGGTAAGCTGATGAGGAAGAATATGCCATGATATTGAAAGATATTTGTCTTGGCATTGTAACAAATGAAGCAAAGGTTAAACTAAGGACACAAAATATAAAAAATTATTTCCTAACCTTAATTTACCTGCTCAAATTACGCATTACCTTCTCTCAAAATCACAACCCATTGTTTGTTTATTGCCAACTGTAAAAGAATGTGCACTTTTAAACTATGAAATGCTACATCTGGAAAAATAAACAATTGTAAATCTTCCTTCTATAGCTAGTGGAGAATCATGGACTAAACATACCTGTAAGCAAAACTTTAGCTAATAAATGACAAAAGATGGAAAAATCTATTTCATGTATAGCGGGATTGGAGATAGATTTACATCTATGTAAAATTGTTGTGTGATTTTACATCTAAATTTAAATGTACAAGAAAGACTAGTAAATGGAGCCATGAGGTTTGTAGTGGAGTTTGTTACATTTGGAAAAGATCAAGACATTGAATTTATCGTAGACAAATTTGAGCACATTAGACAGCAATGACATATCTCCCAATGTGCAGCATGGTTCTTTCTTTTCAAAGATTTATATAGTCATAGAGAACAGTTTCCTCTTTATTTGCCATATGTGGTAACAATACACAAATCACAAGGACTAAGCTTAGATTATGCATTCATTAACATTGGGTCAACAGTATTCAAAGAGGGAATCGCATACCTTGCTCCTTCTCAAGTTAAAAATCTTACAGGACTGTATATTACAGATTGATGAGACAAGAACTAATGCAGACAGTAGTTGTGAGACAGAATATGATTGTTTGCGAAACAGGTATACTCCTCATCTTGGTCAGTATTCGATTTTGTTAAAACCTAAAATGTCTTTTAAAAGAAAAATTTAAACAAAATCCAATCACAAAGAAGAACTGGAAGTTCCTTGAAAAAACAAAAGATCAAACATACAGAAATAACAGGACATCAGTTTCAAGATCAACATGATATACCTTGATACAGCAATGTAATTGTTAATGTTCATTTTTACCTAGCATCTGTCAAAGAAAAAATCCACCAGCATTTAGATCAATGCTTCTGCAAAACATTGATTACTCTTCATGAACAGATTTTGTCGTACAACCACATACGTCACTTTACAAGTGCCATAAGAGATATGGTAAATATGTGTAGATGTGCTGTTCAATTTTCTATCAATCAGCAAGATACTCAAGAATTCTGTATGACTGTTCCAGGAATAATAACTGCTCACCCGAATTGTGACCTGTTCACTATAAGTTACTCTTAGGAACATGATTGCTTCAATTGTCTACATTTAAGCTTCTCTGTTAGAAACTTTTAAACCTTTGTATATAATAACCAATATCTGATTGCAAATCAATTACAGTTAAGAATTTAATATGTAAAGCTGTGCAAAACAACTTATTTCCTAATTGTAAATCAGAACATGTCTCCACACTTAATCTAGCAATGGAAATCAAATGTGTCCTTTTTATAATTTAAAGGTGTACTGTCAATAACAGAAAAATAAATACTTCCATTTCTAACTTTACTGCTTCACAAATTTCTATTTCAGGATGCACTTATACTAATGCCATACATTTTTGTTGCAGAGAGACTGTAGCATTGAGACACTACACAAACTGCTTAAAGAACAACACAGGTTGGATAGAATGTAATGATACTACTTTTACGTTTAAGCACAGACTACTTAACATTTTACAAAAGAGTTACCATCTTATTTTACATCAAAGGTTCTAACTTATGATGTTACCATTGTTATAACACTAAAATGGTATTTAGGAGTTGCACTTAGATAATTCAGGAGATATGTGATTATGTGGCTTGGCATGGGTAGTGACATTTGTAAAAATCTGCTCTACCTATCACTGTCTTCTATGCTTTCAGGTACATCAAATTACTTTGTTAGATATATGAACAGTTGGATCTTCACTTCATACATGGCTTTTTTGCCAATCTAATTGATTTCTTTTTTTATACAGTGTTTCATGATGACTACTACCATATGATCATCTTGAACAATAAAGGTATGATTACGATGTCAACGGACTCATGTCCGCCCGACATCGCTGCGGTCTCACGACCAACTGACCTCCTGTTGGTGGTCCTGACACTGCCATTACAATACGACTGCACATGGTGTGGTTGCATACCCCCATTTCTCTATGGGAGCTTGTGTTGCAGCTGTGTACCGGCCTTAGCACAAGCTCCCATGGAGAAATGGAAGAGTCTGTTAATCCCTGCACAGTGTGCAGGGATTAACAGGGGTCGCACCATAGGAGCCCCCTCAGCCCCCAACCGGAGGCCGTGGAGGATTGGGGGCCATGCTAGGGGCCCCAAAAGTCACTTTCCAACAGGCTTTTCATGTCAGAAAGCCCAACATGGAAAGCCTGACAGAAACTGACATCGTAATCCTGATGGCAGAAATGCCATCCTCAGGGGCTATGTTGGGGCCTCCGACTGGCCTAGGGGCTCCTTGAGCCCATCGGAATCCAGCCGGAATGACTGTCCGGTTTTAACTCCGACCACCTACATTGCTAGTAGGCATTCGGAGTTGAAACCGGAGGCTTTCTGACCAACAACATAATCAGCCCCTATGTGTTCTAAATGATGACATAATAGTGTAACAGAAATAGTAAATATATCTGAAATTACATTATATCTGAAAATACATAAATAGGAAAATAATCATCCACTGCTTATGATATCACATATTACATCACTCATGACATGTCCTGTCACATCATTGATAAAATAACTACAACATCTTCAATGACATCCTTGATGAAAACACTGTGCATGGCAGGAGTGTGAGTTGAAGTTGCTTTAGAGCATGAGTTATAGTTACTTGATATAACTATAACTGGTGAATTTTAGTGTTTTCATATGTTTAAAAAGGTTTGTTTTAACTGACATTTTCAATTAATTATAACGTCCCTTTAGCTTTTGTTTTTTTCAGTTAAATTCTAAGTTTTTTACTACTAAATGAACAAATTAACAAGGGACATTGAAATAAAAAGGCATCCCAACAAAAGAGTAAAAAATTGCTATTGACAAATGCTAAACCTAAATCTACTACAACAGTATTACTGATAACACAAGTTCAAATCTACTCTAGCCAAGCCTTGGAGTGCATCAAGTACTGATATTGGTTATTCACTGATACTCACGGTCTCACAGAAAGAATCAGCATCAGAGGAAAGGGATTCACTACAAACACACAGAAAATATAGAAAAATAAAGGGTAACATTTAAAAAAATATAATTATAGAACTCTGCTAAATATTATTTTTGATAACATAAACACGTCTTCAAACATATGCAAATCATCTGTTAATTCAATGTGGGGAACAGTCAACAACACCCATCAGCATCTGAATGTTATCACATCATCAATCAATCATAGACCGGCTGCCCACATAAGATAGCAACACACATAGCAACAAAAAATTTGCCTCATCATGCCAATGAATATCTTTGCAGCTTTACTACTCATTTAGAGGTGCAATTATTAGAGGAGGAAAGAGAAGATTTATGGTGAGATAATCTTTGACATGTCCAGGGAAGCAGTCATTTCTCAAAAGGGCTTCTTTCCAGATGTGTTCCATGACATGACAAGGGACTATGAGCAGGAGTAAATTCAACCACAACCTGCTCCAAGGACATACCTGCAAATTAAAAAAATATTGGCTGCATTTCACTCAATATGAGGCCCACTGAATCTTTCTAGAGGGTCAGTAGATACATTGTGTGCATCTCACTTGCAAATCAGTCATGATGCTTGCAACAGGTAATGATGCATTAGCAGCTGAGTGCAACAATTTATTGTTATGCCTTGGTCATTGGTAGACATTTAACAGGTGGCCAGGTGCCAATGTTATTTTAGGCCTTTTACCACTTACCTGGGTTTTAGGTGCCATTGATTTTACCCACATGATGCTTCAGGCATGCCACCACAGAGATCACCATGTGTACAACACACACCTCTGGCACCCCATTAAAGTTCAGCTGTTGCAATGACAGTGGCTACTTCACTGAAGTGTATTCTGCCTCTCCTGAAGGCACACACAGCAGACACATCTTCTGACAGTCATGGCTTACATGTCAGAAGGTTGTTAGGAATGTTGGTGACATGTGGCTAATAGCTAACTTATACTGGGGCTGAAATATGTCTAGAAAAAGTAATTTCAAATTAGTAACTTAATTTCATCACATAACTATTCTCATCCCAAGTATATGATTGTATGGATGTATTTATATTTCTGTGTTTTCCCACTCTCTCCAGCTCCTCATTCCCTGCTGACGTCCAACCACACAACTTCAAAAGAGGTATAACAGGGCTCACACACATGTAGGAGCAATATTTAAATATAATTGTGGCATCCTCAAGGCACTCTTCCGATGTCAAGATCATGCGAGGGTGCACAAGTACTCCCTGACATTGTGTTCAAGATTATTGCAGCCTTTTGTGTGTTGCACAACATTACTGTTTGATGGGATTTAATTGTGGAGATTACCTCTGTACAGTGACCCCATCTACATCCCTGGGGTGGAGCATGTCACAGAGGTCTTGGCCTGTAGTTGTGTAACCAACTAATAGCCTAATCTTTCACATATGTTGCTGCATCATAGTTATTGGATGGTGCTGAGTAATGTAATGTAAGTTAGTATTTGTAAAGCGCTAACTGCCCCTCCGAAAGGAGCATCCTGGCGCTGGTTGGATGGAGGTGAGAGGGGAGCCCCAGGGATGTTAAATGAGAGAAAGGCATAATTCGTCTGAGGTGCTAAATACCCAGGTTTTCAGAGCCTTCCTGAATTGTGTTTCTGTTTTTAGCAATCTTAGGTGAGTTGATAGAAGGTTCCAGGCTTTGGTCCCCAAGGCGGCCATTGTTTTTCCTCCTTTTGTTTTACATCTGAAAATGGGTGGTTTAAGGAGGTTGGCTGATGAGGACCTGAGAGTCCTAGTTGTGATGTAGGGAGTGAACCGTGCTGAAAGGTACTTAGGTCCCAATTTAAGCATGGCTCTATAGGTGATTAGGAGGATTTTAAAGAGAATTCTCTTGTGCAGCGGAAGCCAATGAAGGACTTTTAGTGCCGCAGAAGCCGAGGATCTTCGTGGAAGTTTTAAAACTAGACGTGCCGCAGCGTGTTAGACCACTTGTAGTTTCTTTAGTGTAGATTTGTTGGCACCTGCCAAAAGACTGTTGCAGTAGTCAAGGCGGGAGAGAATCAAGGCCACTGCCACTGATTTCCTTGCGGCAAGTGGAATCAAATCAAAGAATTTTTTTAACGATTTGATGAGGCTAAAGCAGGTCTCTGCTACAGCCGTAGCGTGTGGGAGGAAGGAAAGCGCAGTATCGAACTGTACTCCTAAATTTTTGGCTACCTTGACCATGTCAGGCGGGGGTGTTGTTCCCTCAGGCCACCATTTACAAGGCTGGAATAAGACATCTTTCCCTATGGGGAGGATTTCAGTTTTTTCGGTGTTGCATCTAAGGTGGTTGTCCCTCATCCACTGGATGACTTCAGATAGGCAGCGTTTAAAGTTAAGTTCGGCGTCTGTAGAATTGTTATCCAGAGAAAGGATCATTTGGGTATCGTCTGCGTAGGACGTAACTTCAATCCCAAAGGATCCTATCAGAGAGATGAGCGGGGTCATATAAATGTTGAATAACAGTGGGCTCAATGATAAGCCCTGTGGGACTCCTGTTGTTATGTTGCGTTCCACCGAGAGGAAAGTACCAAGGGTAATCGCTTGTCTGCAGTTGGTGAGAAATGATTTTATCCATTCCAGAGCGGTACCTGAGATGCCGCTGCATTCGAGTCGCTTCAGGAGGATACTGTGCGAGATGGTATCGAACGCGGCAGACAAGTCGAGTAGGATCAGAACCGCTTTCCTGCCTTTGTCGGCTATAGTTTTTAGTGCGTCAGTTATTTCCAGGAGAGCCGATTCTGTGGAATGCTTGGGGCGAAAGCCAGACTGTTGAGGGTGGAGGATATTAGTGGCTTCAATAAATTTGGTTAGTTCTTTGTGTACGAATTTTTCTGTGATTTTGCCTAGCAGGGGAAGTAGGGAAATAGGGCGGAGTTTTGAGAGCACAGAGGGGTCGATGTTTTGTTTCTTTTTCAGTGGTTTTACCAGTGCAAGCTTCCATTCATCTGGAACTATACCTGAGCTTAAAGAAGAATTAACTATCTGATTTATAATTGGATTGACTGTATCTATGATTTTGTGGAGGATCATGTGGGGGCAGGCATCCAAGGGTGAGCCTGATTTGCATGCTCCTATAGCCTCACGAGTCTGTTCTAGTGATACTGGTTCAAAAGTTCGGATACAGTGAGCGGTGGCAATGGGAACTTGCTCGTGAGTAACATCCTGGGCATGGAAAGGAACCGTTAAAAAGTCCTTTTGGATTTTTTTAATTTTTTCTTCGAAGAACACTGAAATATCATCACAGTTTTTGCGACGGGGGTAATTCTTTCTGTACCGCTTTGGGGTTTGTAAAGGACTTTATGACCGAGAAGATGACTTTTTGGTCTTGGTTTGCCTCCTGTATTTTCTTTGAGTAGTACTCTTTTTTGGCGAGTTTAATCTGATGGTGATAGAGCTTTCTGCTATTTTTGTAAGCTATTTTTTCTCCGGCGTTGTACAATCGTCTCCACTTACACTCGTGTTGCTTACATTGAAGATGTGTTTGTGCCAGGGCGGGTGTAAACCAAGGGACTTTCTGGATTTTTGGTTTCTTGTACTTGTCAGGTATCTCTGGTGGGATAAGTTCATTGCATGCAGTGGTTAGCCAGGAGTGGAAGAGGCGTGAATCCAACCCTGTGTTCCCTGATAGAACGGGGATTAGAGCTTGGGCAGAGGTTACTAGCTTAGGGTTGTCAGCTAATTGTGCCCATTTGCGCCTATGTTGGGGGTAGGGGGGTGACTTATCAGGGCGGCTCATCTGTGGAACCCTAAGTGTAAGTGGGACAAAGAGGTGGTCTGACCATATCTGAGGGGTAGGGGTGTCGACCGATAGTGAGGCAAAGTTGGAACAGGCCCCATCCAAAGCATGGCCCGCCCGGTGTGTTGGGGCCTCCACCAGTTGGTGCATTGCGAATAGTTCTATAATTTGAAGAAAATTGTCTACTCCTGGCTCAGTTCTATCCTCTAACTGGAGGTTAAAATCTCCTAACAAAGTAAAATTGGCGTATCTGAGCAGGAGATGACTTAAGGAATCCCCAAGTGAGTCTGTGAAGGTGGTGCTCTGACCCGGTGGATGATAGATCAGAGCTCCTGAGAAGGACATGGAGGCATTTAGGGAGAGGAAAAAGCCAAGGCTTTCCGCTCCCTTGATGTTATAACGACTTGTGTTGTAATGGTTTGCAATGTAACAATGCGGTCGTTGTAACGACCGCGTTGTAATGGCATGCGATGTATCGCATGCGATGTAAAGGATGTCTCCTGTTGAGAGGCTGTATGGATGTGTAACTGGGTGTGTGAGTAGCTGTACTGGTGAGTGGCTATGTGAGTACCTGTATGTTTGAGTTGGCATGTGAGTGTCTCCTTGGATGGGAAAGTGGATGTGTGAGTTGCTGTATGGGTGTGTGAGTACGTTCATGAGAGGTTGTGTGGGTGTGTGAGACAGTGTGAGAGTGCTTCTATGATTGATGTCATCAATGATGTCATTTGTGATATCATTAGTGATGTTATCATTGATGTCACTGACCATGTCATGAGTGATGTAATATGTGAGGTCATAAGCAGTGCATTGCAGAGGTGTAATTTATAGTTAGCTCAGATAACTGTAACTGCTGAATTTCTATGGTTTTGTACGAGTGAAATCTGAGCCTAACTATAACATCCCTCTAATCTTAGTTTTTTTCCAGTGAATTTGAAAGGTTTTTTTAAATTCTATTTCCTAACTGTAATGCCCCTGTAACCGTTGATGTTTTCTGTGATTTCCTAAGGTTTTTATTTTAAAAAACATAACTGTAACATGCAATGTTTCACAGTGGATATGTGAGTACCTGTGTGGGTCCGTTAGTAGGTGTATGAGTGTCTGTGTCGGTCTGTGTGTGGGAGTGTCTGAGTGGCTGTGTGGTGTGGTCTATGAGTGTGGGTGTGAATCTGTGAGTGACTGTGAGTGCCTGTGTGGGTTCGTGACTGGTTGTTTCGGAGCCTGTGTGTGTCTGTGAGTGGCAGTGTGAGTGCTGTTATGGATCTGTGGGTAGGTATGTTAGTGGGTCTATGGGTATGCGAGTGGGTGTATAAGTGGTGCTCTGGTTTTTGGGGATTTGCATACATAGTGTATTTAGTGGAGATAATCATGCAGTCTGCTCTTACAAGGAGAAGTCATTAAAGAATTCATTTGTCACACTCGCCGAAGTTCAGATTGCGCTCCAATATATTTACAATAAATTCACTTCTGTTAAGGATTTCTGATAATTTTTTTCAATATGGAATATTAGAAGAAACATTTTTGCTTTCTATTCACCAATCACAAGAAGTTAGGATTGTCTTCAATATTACTCAAGTGGAGTTTTACCTGGGGCCCTTGTTGGGTTAATATATTTAAGTGTTTCCCATTAAGGTTTAATTTATCTGAAATGAACATCAGGATCATAAAGGAATCTAATTTTTTTCTAAGAAGAGTCCACAATTTTGTGGGAAATGTCCACTCATCTGCATTGGTTTGTACTGGAAAACTAGTTACTATTTTGTCATTGTCCAAATGTCTACTGCATATTGTACACTACACCTGAATAATGAACCATCCATTTATGCTTTTCTCTGTGTTGCTCTTTGCCATTTGTTTCAGTGGGTTAATAAATGTGTTTTTTATGTAAATATGTTATTCGTCGCAAATTCGATGTGAATTATTGCGACACATATGTTCCAGTTTCTTGGAAAATTTGTGCAGATTGCGTGTTTTTGAAAAAGAATAAAACACATATACACCTTTTGCAATTAATGTTTGACAACAGCTGTTTTTAATAATGGGGCCGATTCGCAAAGGAAAACTAAGACGAACGTCTAACTTTACAACTTTTGGTATTCACAAAGGGCATTTACTACTCGTAAATGTCATTTGTGAATACTGAAAGCCAAACTTTGCAACTTTTTGTATTCACAAAGGGCATTTACGAGTAGTAAATGCCCTTTATGAATACCGAAAGACGTTAAAGTTAGACTTTCGTCTCAGTTTACCTTTGTGAATCGGGCCCAATGTGTTTCAACTTGTATTTCTCTTAAGAATATTAATGTACAGCATTTTTTAATTGAATGGCCCGTCTTTGCGATGACGCCGGTATTCGTGATGATGTCTACACAGTGAAGATCATGTGACCTGGTAACAGAGACAACTGATTGGAGAAGACACTTTTCATTAACCTCCTAAGGAAGTTCCCACCTATTTCTTTCTTCTTGACGGTACCAGTGGGTATATGGTTCTTTCTTGGTGGTGTGCTGTACTACTTGCGCAAAACTCTGCTGAAGGCATATTTTTGTTAATAGTTGCTAAATTTGTGAAATGAAGCTTGTTCAATAAGATCCTTTCAAGGGGCACTGCCCAAAAATATTCTTGCGGTACAAAAAGTATGTTGTACTACCTTAAAACCTACCACAAGAATAACCTGAAGAGGGCACAGAAGGAGAGAGCTGGAGAGGGGCATCCTCCTCCAGGGCTGCATCGCCTGCTCTTGGAGAAAGAGTGCCAGCAGAAATGGAGAGACGATGGCCAGCAATTTCTCCTGAATTAAGGCACACTGGGACATATTGCCATGACTGCAACAGTACCCTGACCGCTGGTCAGCAGTCTGTTAATGTCATTTTGGAGACAGCAAGGCAACATACCTGCTAATTATTTTTTAATTTACTCCAGTTTTTCCACTGATTTGTATTTGGGGGTTGAATTTTTTTCTCCCCTCGCTTCCATTTAGTTCAATATATATATTTTTTTTTAAACACAAAATGTTAGGGAAGGAAGATGAAAAGAAAGGTTCTTGTCAGAATCGCCTTTCATGGCTAAAAAAGGATAACATGTATGTTTGTGTGTACATTACAGAGGAGTGTTTATATAAGTGTGTGACTGAGTGTGCTGGTGACTGCATGGGTGAGTGATTGAGTGGATGAGTACCTCTATTAGTATGTAACTGGCAGTATGAGTGAGTGAGTGAGTGAGTGAGGACTTGTATAAGTGAGTGAGAGGGTGCATGGGAGAATGTATCAGTGAGCCAATCAATCAATAAATCAGGGATTTGTGAAGCGCACTACTCACCCGTGAGGGTCTCAAGGTGCTGGGGGGATTTCAGCAGCTCCATCTCATCTGAAGAGCCAGGTCTTGAGGCTCTTCCGGAATGCTTGCAATGTGGGGGTTTGTCTGATGCTGAGGGAGGTGAGTGAGTGAATGAATGCATGAGTGCCTCTATGGTTGAGTAAATGACTGTGGGAGTGGCTGCATGTGTGAGTGAGTGGCTGTGTAAGTGACTGTAAAGGGGACGGAGTGGGTGTCTGAGTGGTTGCATGAGTGAGTGATTAGGTGGGCAAGTGTTTGCATAAGTGAGTAACTGGGTATGTGAGTGACTGTATGAATGAGTGACAGGATGTGTGAGTGGCTGTGTGAGTGAGTGTGTGTGTGAGTCTTGTATGGGTAACTGCATGTGAGTAACTGTATGGGTGAGTGAGTGAGCATGTGGGTGAATGGGTGGGTCTTTAGTGGCTATACGGGTGAGTGAGTGGGTGTGTGAGTGTTTGTATGTATGAGTGAGTGGGTGGATGAGGGGCTATATGAGTGAGTGAATAGGTATGTCAGTGGCTATATCAGAGAGTGAGAGGGTGCATCAGTGAAGTATAGGTGGGTTGAATGGGTGTGTCAGTGGGTGTATGGGAGGGTGAGTGAGTGAGTACATGAATGGTGTATGGGTGAGAGAGTGCATGTGTGAGTAGTTGTATGGGTGAGTGAGTGGGTATATGAGTAGCTGTGTGGGTGAATGAGTAGGTGTATCAGTGCCTGTACGGGTGAAAGAGTAAGTATGTGAGTGGGTGTGTCAGTAGCTTTATAGGTGAGCGTGTGTGTGTGAGTGGCTATTTCAGTGAGTGAGAGTGCACATGAGTGGCTGTATGGTGAATGAATGACTGACTGAGTGCATGATTGCGTGTGTGGGTAAATGGCTGTATGGGTGAGTGAGCAGATGTGGGAGTGCTTGTATGGATGTGAGCATGATTTTATGTAAGTGATTGTATGGGTATATGAGTGAGTGTGTAAGTGCATGTATGGGTGAATGAGTGGTTGTGTTAGGAGGCAGTATGGGTGAGTGAGTGGGCACATGAGTAGAGTATGGATGAGTGAATGGGTATGTCAGTGGCTCTATGGGTAAGTGAGTGAGTACATGAGTGCTATATGGGTGAGTGAGTGGTTATGTGAGTGGTTGTTTCATTGAGTGAAATGGCACATGAGTGGAGTATGGGTAAGTGAATGGATGTGTCAGTGACTGTATGGGTGAGTGAGTTAGTGCGTGAGTGATGTATGGGTAAGTGAGCATGTGTGTGAGTGGCTGTATGGGTGAGTGAGGTGGTGTGTCAGTGGGTGCATGAGGGGCTTTAGGGGTGAGGGAGTGGGTATGTGAATGTATATATGAGTGAGTAGGAGAGAGGGTGCATGAGTGGAATAAGGGTGAGTGAATGGGTGTGTCAATGGCTGTATGGGTAAGTGAGTAACTGCATGAGTGATGTATGGGTGAATGAGTGGGTATGTGAGTAGCTGTATGGGTGAGTGAGTAGGTTTGTGAGTAGTTGTATGAGTGTCTGAGTGGGTGCATGAGCTGGTGTATGAGTGACTGAGTAGATGCGTGAGTGCTATCTGGGTGAGTGAGTTAGTATGTGAGTGGTTCTATGGGTGAGTGAGTAGGTGTGTCAGTGGCTGTATGGTTGAGTGAGTCCACATATTAATAGCTGTATGAGTAAGTCAATGGGTGTGTCAGTGACTGTATGGGTGAGCGAGTGAGATGGTGTATGAGTGGCTGTATAGGTGAGTAAGTAGCTATCTGAGTACACGTACGAGTGTGTGTGCGGGTATGTGAATGGCTATATCATGTGTGTCTTGATGTCTCAGTGGCTATATCACTCCCTGCCTCAGTGTGTACCGTGATGATGTAAGTTTGTTGAAGAACATGGAAAGAACTAATTAGAAGATTGCATTACTCTAATAGATAAGGCCATTCATCTGCATTAAAAGAAAAGGAACATAAATATAAGTCAGTATTATATTTTACAGAATTACACAATACAATTATAATTTCTACAATGAAAATGGACATATTATATACTGTATTAAACAACTATGGACGAACCCTGTCTATGTGAGGCACCATCACTGGAAGGCAGTGTTAGAACCCACTAGGTTTGTAAAAAGACCCCTCACACACCAACCTGGTTGGTGTCATGCTTCATCATTGGGGTCCCAACCGGGTGGCCGAATGCCCCCCGGTTGTGCTACGACGCCTGATTACAGCGGAGCTGGTGTAGTGCAAAAGTGTGATGTGAATTAAAAATATCTCTGATAATCCTTGCCTCATTTATATTTATTTCTGGCGGCTCAGGATATCATTAAAAATATGTGATGCAACAAAAAAAAGAATTAATGATGAAGCATGACACCAACCAGGTTGGTGTGTGAGGGGTCTTTTTACAAACCCAGTGGGTTCTAACACTGCCTTCCAGTGATGGTGCCTCACATAGACAGGGTTCGTCCATAGTTGTTTAATACTTATTATACAGGGGATCCGGATGCACCCTCTCTCTCCCTTGCTCTCCCCTTGTTTTTGATAACATATTATATACTGGACAGTAGACATTTATTATGCTGTAATAGTATCTGAATTTACCTGAAAGCATTTTATTTTCACTTTTTTAGTATTCTTGGCTTGCATACTTCTTCACCATAAACAGTGGTCTGTATGAAGCATCATCCTCGAACAGTAGGGAAAAAAACTACACAGTATTTCACTATAAATAAGTGACACTATGCATTGCACTCTCTACAATTCATGAATCAGTTGTTTTACCTTGAGTTACTACACTAATCTAAACAAACCTATTTTAAAAGTATCTGTTCAATTGTTATATCTGGTACAATACTGCAAATAAATATAAAACAATCTTTATTTTTGGAGATTCTCTTGAAAACATCACCCCTGGTAGGCAGATGATGTTTAAAATGCTGATGATCCATATAGACAAAATCCCATACTGTGTTTTTTCCACAAATTGTACATGGACGTTTGGTTGATGAAATGAAATGGGTCATCTTTTAGTTTTGACGGCAGCTTTTGCTTTCAACTTAAGGCAGCTGTAATTGGATTATGTCCATTTGGTTTCAGACATTAGTTAGAAAGTAAAGCATTTAGATGTGGTATTAACTCCTTTCTGGAAGATAAAATGTCTCTTGAATTTTGAAAAACATTTTAAATACATTACCCCAATATGCCGAATAATGTTTAAAACACTCATTACCACGTAGAAGAAACACCTTACACCACTTTTTTTATCCAGAATTCCTCCTTAGAGATTCAGTTGAAGAAAGAAACGATAGGAGTTCAGCAGTATGAAAGGAAGTTTTGGGTTGAATTTTAGGTTGATGCCATTTCATTCCCTCCATCCAGTTTTGCTCTTTAAATAGACAGTGTAGTGCCCTGAGATTGTATTAATCCCTTCGTGAATGATCATAGTCAAAGTAGTAAAGGTTCTTACCAAAATTGATATTTGTCTAGCTTTTAAGTTTTGTAATTTGAGTTTCAAGTTTGGAACCATCTCCTCTGCATTGTTGTAGCATTACTATAAGGTATTTTCGGATTGTTGTTATGCTCAACATAGACATAACATCTGATCTGAAGTTTGGGTAGGTCATATGTTTGTTAGCCTTCTTCAACAATCTGTCAAAAAGTGCAGTTTTGAAATCTGGTAATGTTAAATAGAGAAAACGCTCAGAATATATTTGAGTGGCAGAAGAATAATCACCATCTTCACAGTCATGGTTCCATGTGTAACTCAGTCCACATAAATCATCAATATTTGCATTTTCTTCTTCTAAAACTCTAAACGTAACCATAGTAAATTTGTGTGCGCCTTGTTTTTATTTTTTTAAAACAGCACACCTAAGGGAATCCAGGAAGAGGTGGCTTGCGTGGCTCTACCCAGTTTTTTTTACCCAGAATCCCTGACAAACATCTGTACAACTCTACGGGGAGCCACAAACTTCCTTCCACTCAGCATTCCCACATGTCTGCTGATAAAAATGGTACCTCACTTGTGTGGGTAGGACTAATGTCCGTGACAGTAAACGGCCCAAAATGCAACATGGATACATCACGTTTTTTTACTCAAAACTGACCCTTCTTTTGGAAAAGTGAGTAGCTGTGGATTGGGGGCCCTAGTTCAAAGGGTGCCTAGAGAAACCTAGCAAATTTATAAATTTTTTAAAACAACACATCTGGGGGAATCCAGTGTAGGGTGACTTGCATGTCTCTAACCTTGTTTTTTTACCCAGAATCCTTAATAAATCTCAAATTTGGACTAACAAATCAAGTTTTCCTCACATTTCTGTGGAACAAAGTTCTTGAATCTGTGGAGAAATGCAACGTCCTTCCACCCAGCATTCCCCCAAGTCTCCTAATAAAAATGTTACTTCACTTGTGTGGGTAAACCTAGTGCCTGCAACAGGAAACAACTCAAAACACAACACGGATGCATCACATTTTTCTACTTAAAACTAACCCCTTTTTTGTACAGTGGGTAGCTGTGGATTTCGGGCCCTAGCTCAGCTGGTACCTAGGTAAACCTACCAAACATGCACATTTTTTAAAACTGTATACTTATTATTATTATGTGAAGCCACCGTGCAGTGACTTGCATGGCTCTCACCAGACTTATTTACACAGAATCCCTGGCAAACCTCAAACTTTGACACATTTAAGTTCTGGAAACTGTGGGGAGCCACAAACCTCTTTCCAACTAGCATTCCCACATGACTGCTGATAAAAATGGTTCCTCACTTGAGTGTCCACAACAGGAAACAGCCAAAACACAACATGAATACATCTAACGTATTTTACTTGAAACTAAACCTTTTGTGGCAAAGTGGATAGCTGTGAATTTTAGGCCCTAGCTCAGCTGCCACCTAGAGAAACCTAGTAAACTTGCAGCTTTTTGAAAACTAGGGGAATCCAGGGTGGGGTGACTTGCGTGGCTTTTTTTTTTTTTACCGAGAACCCCTTGCAAACCTCAAAGTTTGACTGAAAAAAATAAATTTTCCTCACATTTCTTTGATGGAAAGTTCTGGAACCTGCACGGAGCCACACACTTTCCCCCAAGTTTCCTGATAAAAATGGTACTTTACTTGTGTGGGTAGACCTAGTGCCCGCGGCAGGAAATGGCCCAAAATGCAACATGGATACATCACATTTTTACTCTCAATATTGACTCTTTCCTTGTAAAAATGGCAGCTGTGGATTTTGAGCCCAAGCTCAGCTGGCACCTAAGGAAACCTAGCAAATTTGCACATTTTTAAAACTAGACACCTGTGGGAATCCATTCGCCTGGCATAGATCTTTTGATGTTTTTTTACTCTTGCAAAGAATCCCATTGACTGTGGTTTGAGCCGTTCCTGTTGGGGACACTAGTCCTAGCCACGCAAGTGGCACAGTGTTTTTATTGGCACAAATGGGGTAATGCTGGGTTATAGGATTTCTGTGGATTCCAGAAGTTTCCATCATAGAAATATAAAAAAAATGAATAATTTCAATCATAGTTTGAGGTTTGAAGGACATTGTGAGTAAGAAAACCTTTTGGGATCCATGCAAGGCACACCACCCTAGAATCCCTCGGTTGTCTAGGGTAATAAAAATACAGTCTTTTCCTTTTTTGGAAGTAGGGGTGAAAGACCTGCACCACTTTCTTTTGCTGCAAAGGCAAAATCCCTGGTATCAGGTGGACTTTCTTCCCCCAGAGAGACATTTGGGACAATCTCCACAATTGGACAAACTGTGTACCTGCCCCCACGGAGGCAGAAAGACTGTCTGACTTCATGTTGGGTGGGGGATGGCCATTCCCATAGTGAGCAGCCCTCCCCCCTATATGCATGTTACAAATTGACCCTGCTATGTAATGGGCTTTATGTGGTCCAGGAGGCAGATCCAGGGAAATTTCCCCATCTGCCTCCTGGGGGCGGGGGTCAAAAAGACTATCTCTCTTGTTAGGCAGCCCCACCTCTATTTTTAAATTAAAACATTTCCTGGTGTCTAGTGGGTTTTCTGCCACCCTGGGGCATATTGCAGGTAATAACCTCATCTGCTCACCTAGGTGGACAGAAAGATTGACACATGTTTTTTGGAGGTCAGGACATGGCCTTGCCCATAATGGGGAGCCCCACGCCTTATAAATATTAAAAACATTTTCTCTGGTGTCTAGATGGGTTTTCTGCCCGTGGGGAACAGATTGGGGTTATTATCCCATCTGCCCCCAAGGGGGTAGAAAGCCTGATCTGGTATGGGGGTGCTAGAGCACAATCACTTGCCCATGGGGCCACTCCGCCAAAATCCCTGGAGTCTAGTGGTTGTATCTCTGCTTGGAGATCTCTCTCCTATGGAAATCCGCAAGTAGAGATCCACTGGGGTGAAATATCACTGGAAAGGGGAGATGCTCACCTTTCAATTGATACATCTCACACCCCAATCAGTGCTCGGGAAATGAGATAAGTAAAATGAGCCCATCAGCTTGTTTTACTTTCACTCTAGTGTAATGATATCAGCGTGCTCTGCACATTGATCGTCATTACACTAAAAAAATTAAAAGACTCTGGCTGCTCAGAAGGCCAACAATGTGCTATGCATGTCTATTTATAGACATTATCAACAATAGACTCTATGAAAATGGGTTAGGTGGCAGACTTGGATAAAATCCTTACTGATTAATATAATTCTGAGCCATCTATCTGGGGACCCTGTATTAATGTATTTGTCAGACTTTATAGTGAATGGCTTAGACACCCCTGACACCTGGAAAGGAGCTTGAAATAATTCAAATATTCAAGAAAGAGAGCAGGAAGAATCTGGCCAATTACAAACCAGTTTGTCCTATTGATACTGTGCAAAAGACCTTTTGTAGACAAATTCTTCCAAGAGTCCAGGCTCGGATACAGGGTGCATATGTGCCATCTAACAGGCATGCCGGATTTAGGGAGAGCACTAGTATGACTGAGCAAGTTTTTCACTTCTCCCTATTGGTCTGGAAGAGTGTTTGGTTAAAGCACGACCACTTGTATGTTGTGTTTGTAGACCTGAAGGCTGCTTTTGACCTGGTTCCCAGGTCCATGTTATGAACTACTCTAGAGAACATGGGTTTTCCTGAGTCTCTGCTATTACCAGCTAAATGTTTATACAGGAATACGTATGACAGGTAAGATGAGGAGTGTGGGGTGAGTTAACTGATAGAATCCCTATTGTAAGTGGGGTCTTTCAAGGATGTGTTTTGGCCCCCACTTTGTATACTCTTCATATTGATGGGGTTATCGACTTATTTAATAACTCTTATAATTGTTCCCCCAAGCTATGCAGCCAGAAACTTCTGGTTCTCCTATTAGCAGATGACACTCCAGGAGTTCTACAATCCCCTACTAAATAAATTCTCAAGCTTTTCTGATTCTCATGGTCTAGAAATTAAGGTGAACAAAGTGACAGTTTTTGGCCTTTAATCTGTGCAGGTCCTTTAGAGGTAAGATCTAAATGAAGGGAATCCCTCTTGAGGGAGTGAAGGAGTTTGATTATTTGGTGCTGCAGCTGACAAACAAATTGGGGCCGATTCCGATCTCGGCCGGTAGTGCTCCGAATCGGATTCGGATTCACCGGATCCGATTCGGAGCCCTGTTTCCCGACCGAATCGGACGCGGGTCCGGCCGAGCGAGTACGATGCAAGCACCCGCGAAATCGCCGACCGACTCGAACGCGGCTTCAACACGCTCCGACCGACTCGCAGGGACACGACTCGCACCACGCTATGGAGACGTTTCCCGGCCCGGTAAGTACGATGCGTGCCGCGAGCAGTCCGATCGACTCGCGCCGTCCGGCTCGACAAAGCTGTCGGAGCCGGACTTTGGGGGTCCGCGTCGGACCCCCCTGTACGCGTAGGCGAGCGAGTCGCACCCAGGGGGACCCATGGGTCCCCCTACCTGTGCATGTACGCCGCGATGCTCATGGACGCGTACCCGCTGTAGGGCGCCCTTGTTCGCCTCGCACCCATTGAGTCAATGGGAGCCCGCGTACGCGTTGTACGACCGGCTCCCATTGACTTCAATGGGAGTCCGACCGAATCGAGTCCGATTGCATGCGAACGCATCGTACTCGTTCGGTCGGACTGCTAGGGTCCGATTCGGTCGGAATTCTCTCCGGTTCCGGCTCGGTCGGAGAGAATTCCGGCCCGAATCGGAGTCTGCCCCAAAGTCTTTCTTAGTCAGCGCAGATTACCAAAAGGAGACTCTTTTACAGCATAGAGCAGGTGCAATAGAGAAGGCTTTAAAAGATTCTGTTTTCTGTCCATAATCCCCGGCCTTACTGAAATATCAAGCAAAAGGACTTAATGCTGCACTATCCAGTTCAGAGGTAATTTGTTTCAATTTCAAATAGTGAAAAACAGACATATGCGATCTCTCATGACATTACCACAACCCTCCCTCTCTTAATTCCTATACGATTAGACTTGGAGCTAAAAAACATTGTTCCTATTTAAAATAGTAAGCCTTTGTTGTATTAGATTAGTTTATGGTCAATAAAGGAACTAGACCATTATAAGGAGGCATTTATTGAAATCAAAGACCTAGATTTAGGGTGCAAAGTACATTGGTTCAATTAAATTGAATTAAATTAAATCCTGGTTTAACATTCTAGAATTGAGTGAGCTGTGGAACAAACCTGAATCCATAAGGAAGGGAGCATTCAAACTAATGAAGGCAAAATATTGGGCACACATTAATGAGAAGTATTTCAGGGAGACCCCCTGTTGGAAGTCTGACAGAAAAATTCCTTGATGTAAAATGCTCAGCAGCAAGTGACACTCAGTCACACAAGTATCTCCTACTTTTCCTGCGAGTACTGCCTCCTGCGAGGTGGTAGCTCATTTATGTTCATCTGTCCAGCTTCCGCTGGTATCAAAAGATCCTTGATAGCACCTACCTGTAAGAGACTGGGAGTAAGGAAATATGTAGTAGCCTTAAGGATTCTAAATGTGGATAGTTATGAATTAACTATGTTTGCAGTGTCTACTTACCTAGTCAAAGATTGGAGGATGAGACACCAGTTTTGTTGAGTGTAAATGGACTCACATGGATCCAGGCAGATTTGCACACTATTTTGTGATGGGTCGACAGATAAAATATTTTGATATTTGGTTTAGGTACTTAACAGATTAGACACTCCTAGTTATTCTGCAGTTTATTGTAACTAGATTTTAAATTGTGCAATTGTTTTGTATAATTATTTTTTTAGGAATTTGGGGGCCTATTAGCAATAACCGGCGATAATTATCGCTAAGCGCACTTAGCGCTAGGATAATTATCGCAGGCTATCGCAGGTTTCTATCGCGGAGATAGCGTGCTATCAGCAACGCTTATCTCCAATGCGATAGAAACCCTGGAGAACAGTGTGAATATCGCTTGAAAACAAGCGATATTCACACTGTGACCAGTGCTAGCTTGGTGATAGGGCGAGGGGGATTTAGCCATGTAATCCACCTCCCATTGGATTACATGGCTAAGTCAGGTTTGGACCAGGCGTTACCAAACCAGCGCTAAACGTGGTTAGCGCTGGTTCGTTAATCACCTCCCCTGCCTCGCTAATAGGCGATAGCGACCTTAGCGACTGTTTCCAGTCGCTTTTAGGTTGGGAACGCCTACTTTGCATGCCATTAGCGATAAATATCGCTGGCATGCAAAGCGGCACCCAACCCGGTCGCTATCGCCTAGAAGCTGTCGCTAACAGCAGTTAGCAACAGCTTGCTAATAGGGCGATTGAATTATCGCCGCTTTAGCGGGAAAAAGTCCTGCTAAAGCGGCGATAATCACGTTGATAATATGCCCCTTAGTTCATACCCAAACTAAATATAGAAATACTAGTGGCCTAGGTGGTGAATTTAAAGCCTCCTGTGAACATAGTGGACCCCAATCTGAGTTTTTTGTTGACAGGCATGTGTTGCATTAGTTCTCCCATGGCCCTGTACATCATCGTGCATACCTCTATTTGTATTTTCTTACCTTTATATTAATCTTTGCAATGCTCATTGAACCTTTTGTTATCTTAGTATATATGGAATTAGTTTTATCAATGTTTTAATTATACTTTTATTGCCGATACAGGCTGAAATAAAGAATAATAAATACTAACAGACTATCCCACATACTTCTTTCAGAATAAAACTACTATTTCTACTTCTTCAGATGTTGAAGCAGTATACTTAACTCACATCGATTAAAAAGTTAGGGGCATATTTACTGTTCACAATTTGTAACCTAAATCATACCACCACAGAATCCACAGCACCAGCCCTTTTTTAATGCTTTCTGGAGAGTGCCTTTAAGAGGCTTCATGTGCGTTCACCTCAAATTTCTTTATAAGAAAGTACAAACGGAAACTAAAGATATCTTTCGATGCAAAATTTTGCAGCTGCCTGACACTCAACTGTAAATGATGCTGATTTGTTACAATGCGCATGTTTCAAGCTTTAACTCTATGATCATATGGTCTTTTTGAGTATGAGGATTCAGGCATGTGTGTTTGAAACCAGGGACAAGCGACATACCTTTTAGATCATTGTTTTCTCTCACCTACAGTAACCATCATGCATACCATCCACCTGTGTATGCATTGCATAATTTTGTATACTTTTCAGGCCTACCTTTAACCTTCAGTTTGCATGATTTGGTGAAATAGTAGCAGATTATCCTCCATACTTTTATAAGACCAAAACTACTGTTTACACTTCTTTACATATAGTAGTTATATGCCTTACTCACATTGGGTGGAAAAATAAGGTACACATTATCTGTCCACATCACTTTGTAAAGATAAATCTCATCACTTTGACAGCCATAAACCTTTTCACAGGCATTCTGAAGAGTGTCCTCAAGATGTTCAATGTACCTTCAAGTCAAGTTTCTTTCTGTAATGTAAGAGAGGAAAGAACATATTTCTTTGGGTGCACTGTGTTACATCTGCCTGGCATCCAACTCCAAACCATGCTAACTTTGTACAATGCATTCTTTCCCACCTTCAAATCTGTGCTCATCTGGTCTGTTTAATTTTCAGGTTTCAGATATCTGTGTTTGGAAGCAATTACAAGCGAGTTCTCTTTTAACTACGCTCTGTTCTCTCACCTACAATAGCCATCACACAAACCATAAGAAGTTAAAGCACTTCAGCTGTGTCCACATTACACAGTTAAGTTTAGTTTTCATGCCTACTTTCAGCCTTCAGTATGCACAGTTGCTTGAGATAGTAAAGGACTCTCCTACATACTTTTATGAGACTGTTTCTACATCTTCAGATATAGTATTTGCATACCTTACTGCCGTTGACTGTATAAGTAAGGTGTGAATTAACTATTCTCCTCACTTTGTATTCCCTAATCTCATCACTTCAGTAGCCATGGCATCAATCCAATTTTCCCACTCTCTTTGAAGGGTGTCTCCAAAGAGCTACATGTGGGATCAAAATCGAGTACAATTTCTTTCTCAGAATGTAAGAGAGGAAGCTGAAGACTTCTTTAGCTGTAATATGTTGTAGCTGCCTAACACCCAACCCCAAACCATGCTAACCTTTCACAATGCACACTTTCCTACCTTTAACTCGGTGCTCATTTGGACTGTTTGATCATAAAGTTTCAGATAGCTGTGTTTGGAAGCAGGGACAAGCAACTTCACATTTAGACTATATTCTCTTCTCTCACCTACTGTAACTATCGTGCAAAGCCTAAGAAGTTGGGGCACTGCAGCTCTGTCCACATTATATAAATTTGTATTATTTTCAGGACTACCGTTAATCATGATTTCATGAGGCAGTAAAGGACTATGCCCAATACTTTTCTCAGAATAAAACTACTGTCTCTTTAATTTCAGCTACAGTAGTTGTATACCTTACTTGCATTGTCTGCAGAAGTAAGGTGAAAATTATGTGGTCAATTCAATTTTAAACTCAAATTTCATCACCACTACTTTTTGCGCGCTTTGTGAAGAGTGTCTCCAAAGAGTTCCATGTGGGCTCAAGTGAAATATCTTTCTCAGAATGTAAGAACCTGTGGTGCTCAGACGTAACAGTTTAGGTTATGTCTCAATATAGAATGTTCTAGTGTCTGACATAGAATGTTCAGATGATCGAATTGAGTTTTGTATTACTGGTGGGGACAGTTGGTGTGTGGACTAAGGTGGTCACAATATGCCTGGTGGCTCCTAACGATTAAACCTACCTTCTTCTTCAAGCATGGTGTTTTTCATCATTTGTTTCATGACATCTTTGTTGGCAACAAGTGGGAACAAGCAAGAGCTGCCAGGAACTCTTCAGGCAGTCTGTGGAAACCGCAAGTCTTGAAACATTTCAACTTTTATATCCCTGCTTTTCGTGACTTTAAATTCAGTGTGGAGGGGGCACACATCTATCTGGAATCGAGCTGCAGGGTTATTGGTGCCTTCGTGATGGTATATGTGTGCCCATGCACGCAATGTTTAGCAGTTAACTAGTCACAATATCGAAAAAAAAATATCGACTGGACAGAATATCGAGTTTTTTATATAGAATGGACAGAATATCGAATTACAAAAATATAGTGGTGCAGAATATCGAAATGCAGGTAAGAAATATCGATTTCCAAAATATCGAAGTTAGTAATATCGATTTTTTTGTGTGTGTTTTAAGTGTTAGTATATGTGTTAAAAGTATGTATTATTTTTGTCATGTATGTTTGAATTTTGTAAAAGTAAGGAATTTTATGTTAATTAATTTTTGTGTAATTTAATTCCGTAGCGGGTTGTGGGTTCATAGGGGAATAGGGTGGGAAGTAATTTAATTATAATATATATTTTTAGCATTATTTAGAATGAATTAATTATATGTTTAATATTTTTTGCGTAATTTAAGTCTGTAGCGGGTTGTGGGTTTATAGGGGAATAGGGTGGGAAGTAATTTAATTGAAATTAATTAATTTATTATTTTATTACTTAATAATTTAATATTTAATAATTTATATTGTTAATTAAGTTAATTAATGTATTACTAATTAATTATAAATTGATTAATAAAAATTAATAATTAATTGGTAATTATGTTAAGTGTGTATTTTTTATTAATTAGTAATTAATTAGATATTCATTATTAACAATTAATTTGTAAATATATTAATTGTGTACTTTTTATCAGTGGGTTGAGGGTTGATAGGGAGTAGGGTAGGAAGTACTTTATTTTTATGTATTTTTTATTATTTGTTATATTATAATTTTTTTAAGTTATTTTATAGTGTTAATTATGTGAATTAATTTAGATTTGATTGTTATTAATTATATTGTTAATTGTAATTAGTTAATTAATTAATTGTTAATTAATTATGTTAATTTATTAATATGTTACAATATTGTAGGTAATGTTTATTGGGGGAAATGGTGGGAGGTAAATTAATTTAAAAAAAATTATTAATTGTTAATTAATTTTAATTATATTGCAGGAGTGGGTATATTAAATGATTCCCCTACGCTATCCAACACTTTCCCTACTGTTGCACTCACTGGAGTGGGAATAGTAATTTTTACCCTCCCGCTATCCAACGCTTTCCCTACTGTTGCACTCATTGGAGTGGGAATAGTAATTTTTACCCTCCCGCTATCCAGCGCTTTCCCTACTGTTGCACTCACTGGAGTGGGAATAGTAATTTTTACCCTCCCGCTATCCAACGTTTTCCCTACTGTTGCACTCACTGGAGTGGGAATAGTAATTTTTACCCACCCGCTATCCAATGCTTTCCCTACTGTTGCACTCACTGGAGTGGGAATAGTAATTTTTACCCTCCCGCTATCCAACGCTTTCCCTACTGTTGCACTCACTGGAGTGGGAATAGTAATTTTTACCCTCCTGCTATCCAACGCTTTCCCTACTGTTGCACTCACTGGAGTGGGAATAGTAATTTTTTCCCTCCCGCTATCCAAAGCTTCCCTACTGTTGCACTCACTGGAGTGGGAATAGTAATTTTTACCCTCCCGCTATCCAACGCTTTCCCTACTGTTGCACTCACTGGAGTGGGAATAGTAATTTTTACCCTCCCGAATCCAACGCTTTCCCTACTGTTGCACTCACTGGAGTGGGAATAGTAATTTTTACCCACCCGCTATCTAACGCTTTCCCTACTGTTGCACTCACTGGAGTGGGAATAGTAGTTTTATCTTTACGCTATGCAATCTTTTAAGTATTGTTATATTTAATGTAGTGTCAAATATAATTTTTTAAAAAATATATATTTTTAATGTTTTAACTTATTACATATAATTTATTTTTATATTTATATTATAGGTTTATATATATATATATATATATATATATATATATATATATGTAATTATATGTAAATTATGTTTTTAACATTTAATTATTAAAAATATTGATTTTTAAAATATTATTAAGTTAATATATATGTAATAAAAAATTAAAATGCATGTTTATTTTTTGTATTAACTTACATTTATTATTTATTAATTTTAAGGTTATTCAAGTATTTTTAAGTAAGTTTTACTTAATTATATTTATTATTTCATTAATTTTACATTACTTGTAAGACATTTAAAAAGTCGATATTTTAGCAAACTATATTATTTACAACAATATTTTGGATTCGATATTTTTGTACTTACCTGTTTGTAGATAGGAATTCGATATTCTGGTAGTCGATATTTTGTCACCGATATTTTTGTAGGTCGATATTTAGCTCGTCGATATTCTGTCAGTGATTCGTTTAGCAGTGACGTCAGAGTGCGGCCATTTCAGAGGCTGTTGCGCGTTGCACTGTGATGTCAAATGGTGATTTCTCGCAGACATTATAGCTACGGAGTAGCCGTTTAGTAGTCTGGTCCACCCTGCTGCTAGGAGAGGCATGTTCGTTCAGTTTCAGAGAAAGAACAAGGGGATGAGTTCATTGAAGCTGTAAAGAAATTAGAAAAAATATTAAATGTTCAAACTAGTATTGTCGTGCTGCGTCCCAAATTTCTTATGAGGAAACAACTCAGAGGCGGAAGTGTAGATATGTACGTGTCAGCACTTAGGAGGTTGGTGGCTGATTGTAATTTTCAGAATTTTACTGATCAGCTTTTCCGAGATCAGTTCATTTGCCATTGCACGAACAAGGCTATCCAACAGAAAATTCTATCTGTCAGCAATCCTACTCTGGATAAAACATTGCGAATTGCAAAAAGCATAGAAACATCCCGGTTATCCGTCAAAGAACTTGAGGAGAAGAAGAATGAGGTGGTAGGAAATATTTGCATGAGAAGTAAAGTGCCAACAAAGGAGACTACAACCCATAGGAACAATTTAAGTTCTGGATCTGCTAAAGGTTTCTTTTAACAGTCAAATATGTGTTTTAGGTGTGGGAATGTCCCACATTTCAAGTATGGTAAATAATATCCAGCTAAAAGTGTTCAGCTCGATTCACAAAGGTAAAGTTAGACAAAAGTCTAACTTTTCGACTTTCGGTATTCACAAAGGGCATTTACTTCTCGTAAATGCCCTTTGTGAATACTGAAAGTCGTAAAGTTTGAGTTTCAGTATTCACAAAGGGCATTTATGAGTAGTAAATGCCCTTTGTGAATATTGAAAGTTGTAAAGTTATACTTCCATTTAACTTTACCTCTGTGAATCGGGCCCGTTGTGTATAGGAACTGTAGCAAGGTAGGCCACTTTGCAAAAGTATGTCAGAGTCAAAACAATGTGTTTTCCTGAGGGAACAATGTAGTAGCTAACCTAGGTGATGACGAGTGTGATGTGCAGTTAGAAAAATTACATGAAGAATTATGTTTTCTAAGCTCGACTTAGGATCCGCCTATCATCATTTGGTTTTAGAACTAGAGCCTAGACACTTTACTGCCTTCATGTCACCTATTGGTACTTTCCAATACTGTAGGATGCCGTTCGGATTAGCCTCTTTGGCATCCATGTTCCAGAGGATTATGTACCAGTTACTCAAGGATGTTAAGGAGGTTGTCGCTTTCCAGGATGACGTGCTGATTTTTGCAGCAACCAGGGAAGAACATGAGTCCATTCTTAATCAGGTACTGTCCATCCTTCAAGAGAAAGGTGTTGTACTGAAAATAGAGAAATGCGAGATAGATAAAACAAGGGTTGAGTATCTGGGCCACATTATCCCTGAGGATGGTATTAAACCAAGACCAGGTTTAGTCAATGCCATCATGGATGCACCACCTCCGGGTGATAAAAATGGGTTGAAGTCATTTATGGGCATGCAGCTCATATAAAACCCTTGACTATTCTCCTGAAGAAGAATGTATCTTTCAAGTGGAATGCCAATAGCCAAGAGTAATTTGAATGGGTCAAAAAACAGTTGGCGAGTTCTAGGATTTTGAAGCCATTCAATCCTGAGCTCAAGTGTTGTGTTTCGGTTGATGCATGCAATCAAGGTCTGGGGCAGTATTAAGCCAAATTAATGGTAAAGAAAAGACTACTGTTTGTTATGCTTCAAGAATTCTGAGGGAGGCAGAAACTAATTATTCTACTATTGAAAAGGAGCTCATTGCCTATTGGTGGGCGGTTCAAACATTTAAGCCTTACATTTAGGGTACAAAGTTTTTCTTTGTACTGATCATAAACCCCTGTTTGACATCTTTTCAGGTGATAAAATCAAAGAACAGACCCCTAGAATTGCAAGATTGACCACAAAACTGTTACAGTATCATTTTGAGATATCACATATTCAAGGTGCTAAAAATGTTCGAGCTGATTTCTTGTCTAGATTTCCTTCATCTGAAGATGGCATGAACAAAGGAGACAAAGGGATGGATGAAGTTTGTTTGATTGCTGCAGTGGATTTGGAAGAGTTGTGTGCGGTGTCCGAGGAGGAGTGGAGAAAGGAAATGGGTTTCGATGAAGTGGCAAAATGAGTTATATTGTATGTGAGCAGTAGCGGTCGGTGGTGGGAGTGCCACCGGGCGCTGATGTGGGGCGGGGGAGGGGCAGGGTGGGGGGTAGTAAACTACGGATTATGGCCGTTTACAGGTAAGTACACATATAAATAAATAAAACGAATTTCGTTGCGCGCGCTGCATCGCATTTGGCGATGCAGCGCGAGAAACGAAATTCGTTTTATTTATTTATATGTGTACTTACCTGTAAACGGCCATAATCCATAGTTTACTACCCCTCACCCTGCCCCTGCCCCTGCCCCACCCCACGTCAGCGCCCGGCGGCACTCCCACCACCGACCGCTACTGTATGTCAGTAGGGGTTGGCCAGTTGAGAAATCCCTACAGATTCCATGTTAACCTTATTGCAATATTCGTGATTAACTCACTGTCGAAGACAGTCTTCTAATGAGACGTGACAAGTTAGTACCACCAGAGGGGGCCAGGCGTAAGTTGATACTGATGGCCCATGAGAGACATTTGGGATAGACCTTAATGAAAAGCAGAATCAGACAGAATTTGTGGTGGCCATCCATGGACAGTGAGATTGATTGTGTTGTGGGGGAATGTGCTTTGTCTGCTCCTGCTGAGAAGAACATTGTTTTGAGAAAGCCACCCTTGCAACCAATAGAGTGCCCTTCCAGAGCTCGGGAAAATTTTGGCATAGATGTGAATGGTCCATTTAATTGTTTGCCTGTCCAATATTGTTATGATTTGGTGGTAATTGACCTTTATTCTAAGTAGCCAAAAGTCAAGTTTGTGATGGAACCAAATGGAAAGACGGTCATAGAATTCCTACAGGAAATATTTCTTAGAGAAGGTTTCCCCAAATTCATGATTTCAGACAATGGGGTGCAATTTGTGAATAAAGAAATAAGTTCTTTCCTCAAAGCAGGAGATATTAAGCACCTTAAGACTTCACTTTATCATCCCCAATCTAATGGTCAAGTGGAGCAAATGCATAAAGTATTGTCCCAGTGCATCCAAGTGTGTTGTTATGAATACAGTTCGTTCCATGCTGTGGTTTTAGCGAACAAGTCCTCATTCTACGATGCAGGTTACCCATTTCGAGCTATTGAGAGGAAGGAAACCAGCCACCAAAGTTTGTCCCAACTGGATGAGCAGGTGGGTGAAGTTTGAGCTTTGACAGGATGAACAGGATACTAGGGCCAAGAAAAATGTTGCCAATACTAAGAGCAAACAAAATAAATTATTTGATGTGCGCAATCGTGTAACGTGAAAGTGGATGTAGAGATTTACTTTGCATCAAAAACGATGTGCATGTCAAAAAAGGATGTGAAAGTTCATTGACCCGGTCATTGTGGATAAAGTGTGTGGAAACACAATCAGGGTCAATGGTTCAAACTGGTGGAATTTGGGAAGGGTTGTCAAATATGGTTTTACGTCGGACCAAGAGAGAATCCTTGATCTCAAAAAGAGATTTGATGAATCAAGTTGGTCAAATGAAGCATCTATTCGTATGAGAAGGTCTGCTCCAGGAACAGGTCTTAGGTCCATGGTCCGCAGAAGCAACTGACCCAGAAGTCTTCCTCTTAGGTACAGAAATTAAGCTAGAAATATTTAATTCGTTGGCCTGATGATTGGTCTTTCCTTTACATTATTCTTAACTGTGGTTAAGGTTCTTCCTTCAATAGTGTCATGTCTCTGCAAGGAAATATAGGGGCATATTAGCAAGGTAGTGGCGATGAGAGGCGTTAGCCTCCTTGGCTTAACGCCTCTCATCGCCACTTCGGAAGCGCCAGGCTGCACCATATTACCAAGGATATTGTGCCGCCTGGTGTTTCCCCCTGCGATGGCGCTAAGTCTCACGACTTAATGCCAACGCAGGCACCCTTGCACCAGAGTGCAAGGGTGTCTGCGAGCAGGGAGGTCTGTTTATGTACAGGAAGGTGTCCCTTCCTGTACATAAACAAACCTAAAATGCAATTTTGTAACTTACATGTGTGCTGCTTCACAAGGCAGCACACATGGAAAAAGCAAAAACGAGGAGAAATGAAGCATTTCTCCTCGTTTCGCCACCTTAAGACCAGGATTTTCCTGGTCTTAATTTCGGCGCTGCCACCTATTATCGCCTCTCTTGATAATAGGTGGCAGCGTCGAAGTGAATGGGTGTTGCGGTGGAACGCCCACCGCAACACCCACTGCACGCCCCTTTCACGCTAATTTTAGCGTGAAAGGGGCCCTATTACCAAGGCAGCGTTAAGCCACTTAACGTGGCTTTTAGCCACGTTATGTGGTTTAACGCTGCCTTGGCAATAGGGCGCTGACCCTATCGCCACCACAACGTCACAAAAAGTGACGTTGTGGTGGCGCTAGGGGCTTGATAATATGCCCCATAGTTTGCTCTATCTGGTCAAGAATTAAGATTATTGTTTGTTTGTATTTTTTAATTTTAGTTTTTTTATTTTAGGATTCTGTACTAGTCTTTCAGCAGCATTTGGTACAAATTGTTATTACATGAAGTGATGTAAGTTGTTAAGTTCCTACTCTGTATAATGAAGTTCGACTTTTCTTTGTTATTGTTTGGAGGGGAAAAGTAATGTGGTGTTCAGACGTAACAGTTTATGTTATGTCTGAATATAGATTGTTCTAGTGTCTGATACAGAATGTTCAGACAATCGAATTGAGTTTTGTATTACTGATGGGGACAGTTGGTGTGTGGACTAAGGCAGTCACACCATGTCTGCTGGCTCCTAAGGATTAAACCTACCTACTTCTTCAGGCATGGTGTCTATCATCATTTGTTTTACCACAGAAACAAAACTAAAGATGTTTTCCTTCAGACATAATACTTTGAAGCTGCCTGATACTCAACTCCAATGTATGCTAATCTTTGGAAGAAGGGACACACACCTTCTATTTTAGACTGCATTCTCTTTCTTCTCCTACCATAACCATCATGCAAATCATCAGAAGTTAAAACAATGCAGCTGTGCACACATTACATAATTTTGTGAACTTTACAGGCCTACTTTCAGACTTCAGTTTGCATGATTTCACATGCTTCAATTTCTTTGTCAGGAAGTAAAAGAGGAAAGTTAACATGTTTTCAGATAAAATGATTTAGACCTCCCTCACACCCTGTTCAAAACCATGCTCACTTTGTAAAATGCACTGTTTCTGAACTTTAGTCCTGTGAAAATCTGCTCTGTGTCCTTACTTCATCTCTAGTCTTCAAACAGACAAACCTCTCTAAGCCTACCATGCTGTAACATCTATATTGAAACCATACAACACCATAAAAATACTTGTACTTTTTTGCGTCCCTTTAAAATAGTATGATACAACACAGCATTCACCATATAACTCTCCCTTAACCTCACTAGGTGGCATATTCTTGAAAACATTTCAGATATCTGCAGAAATGTGTTTTGTTGGTTTACTCTGTTCTTTTTCCCTGTCTTTTGTTATATTTTCAGTAATTTTAACCCATTTTCATTAATGCCACCACCTTCATTTGGTTGACCGGGTGTGGTGCTGGACCTACTAGAGTTTCATTTTTGGCAGCAGTGACTTACACTTGTAAGTTTGTCTCTACCCCCTTTTCAGGGGTGGAGACATGTAAGTCTACACTTTTGAGTTTCTTGCCACTCACATTTTGTGATCAGCCAAGTAGTAAAGTTACTGCAAAGTGTAAGATTAAATTATACATGCAAATTACTCAAAGTGTGCGTTACTGTTGGACTTGGCCCTCTCTGCAGAGTCATCATCAACGTTTTGCCGTCACCCCTCATGTATTCTGAACCTGTTTCTGTTCGCCTTTAAGACTCTAATCTGCTAACCACTGCTAATCGGTGCTAAAGTTCTTGTGCTCTCTCCTCTAAACATGGTAAAATTGGAATACACCAGATTGGCACATTTATTTTACTATGTCCCTAGTACAGCGTACTTACATGTACCCGGGACTTGTAAATTAAATGCTACTAGTGGACCTGCAGCACTTATTGTGCCACCTCCTTAAGTAGTCTTTTTAAAAATGCCTCAGGTGTGCCCTTGCAGCCTGAATACAGTTTTAAAACTGCCATTTTGACCTGGCAAAATAAACCTTTTAATCTTTGCAAAGAACAAAATAGACACCCTGCTTTTAACACTCTTCATAATCTTAAACAATTTATGTGACGCTATATGGCATGAATTGTGGCGTGCAACCCTGGAGTGAGTGCTGCCCTCCCCCTGCAACAATAATTGGTCAAAGCTGGTGACTGAATAGACCACCAGTCCCAGGGTGCCCTGCCAAAGTGAAAGGGCCGTAAGCCCTTAAAACTCCAGCAACATTTCTTCTTTCGTAAACATTTCTTATCCATTTTTAAATTATTTTTAATCCATATTAATCCAAAGTTTTAAATGAGATGAAACAATAGAATGCATGAGTTGTCGCAATCACTTTTAATGCCATCTTAAAAATGCCAATGTGCAAACAACGCAGAAAAGGCTGCTTGCAGCATAATTCCTCAGAATGTGACAGTTCAAATACATCCATGTACGTTTAAAAACACAACGCATTTCCGAACACATCCCTTCGTCAGGGGTGAACGTCAAACAGTGATGGCCAGTGATGTCCAGATGTTTTTTTCATCACTGTTTGACTTCCCACCTGAAGTGCAGTTTGTGAATAATAATGGCCTTACTCTTTTGTGGGTCGGTTCATGTCCCTCTCTAAACCCTTCTGTAGCCCTCTCTGAACCTCTCAGTACTCCTTCAAAAACTCCCTCTCCTTTAGGAGTACATAGTCCCCATCCTGTCCTCTCCACAGTTACCTCCAGTGGCGGCTGGCACAGGTAGGCGCGGCGAGGCGGGGCAGGGCGCGGCGGGAGGGGGGGGAGGGGGGGAAGCCGACAGACGACGGAATAGGTATTATTTATTTATTTAATTATACCTGTTCCATCGTCCGTAGACTTCCCCCCCTCCCACACTGCACCCGCCCCATCGCCCCACCATGTTTACCTGTGCAGGCCGCCGCTGGTTACCTCTAAATCATAGGCACACATGGGTGAAGATCTCTTCACATAAAAAATAGGAGAGGCTGAGGCAGATACCTCCACATGTAGGTTTGTGAATGGCTTTTTGTAGTATGAGAAGTACTATTAAACTTTCTACAAAATGCAGTTTGTATATAGGCCCCATTGGCTTGTGAAGTGCATTCTGTACTACTACTGTAGCACTTCTTTATGTTCTACAACATGCAGTCTGTGACCCTGGCTCTCAGTATGCAAGGTTTTTCCCCAACCATTTCAGGAAAGCAAGTTATTTCTGCCAGGTCGGACTCCAACAGTTGTTTCTGGCAAATCAAAACTTTCTGGAGGAGTCAGAAAATGTCAACTCGTGATTGTCAGTGTCTCGCTGTGCTTCAAAGCTTCTCACAAGACAGTTTGACACTCGTCCTTGGGGTCTGTCGCACTCATTTAATGTAAGTCTTCCTTGAGTGACAGTGTTTTACTGTCTCAGACATTAACCCGAAATCTGCGTTGAACTCGCGTTTTCAATTGCATATTTATTCATTAAATGCATTTTATGACTGCTCGCTTGGTTTATTAAGTATAACAATCAAATTAAGAGAAAATGCATGCAAAAACGCGCGCGTCCGCACTCTGTGGTAGTATATTCATCATTGCCGGTGGGAAAAAAAAGCACATTATAATGTTGACGGATGCTACCATTATTCTTTGATGCGACCTGCATGCAGGCTTCTGTAATAACAGGGTCCGTTGTCTTTAAAGCTGCCTCAAGCTGAGCTGCTACACTTGCTGCCTAAAAGAGTTGCTAATGTTTATTTTTCAGGCTGCCTCTGGCGGGTTAAAATTACCCTCTTACTCTCACTCGTTTTAGCCATTTCTTTTCAGCGATTGTTTTAAAAAAAAATCTTTTGAAGGATTGTGTTGCTTTATTAGCGCGTGCTAGTATTGTTCTACTTACGTAACCCTCTTTTATTGAGTCATTTCCCATTAAACTGCGGTGCGCGAAAATAACCTATAAAAAAGGCAAGGGCATTAAACTTAATGACTCATTAATCAATAAGTACTCTCGAGAAGTACATTAAGTGCAAAAAACATGAAAAAAGGAAAAATACCACACAGGTTTTAATGGCATTATTGTTGAAATAATTCCAAGTGTTTCTTTAACTTTTGGATGCCCTAAAACGCGAATTTAACGTTCCATGTGTATTGCCCTATCATAATCAGAGATACATCGGCCTATAGGCACTGACAGTTTTATGTATGACTCCCATCACGGGTCAACGGGCCTTAAGTTAGTCACTCAGTGCAGACCAGTGGGTAAAACATCGGAAACTGCATTATCATTAGTAATGATTTGGAATGAATGTAGGCTAAACGCAATACTTCACTCAGAACATCACTAGGCAGCTGGGATAATGGGAGGATAAGAGAAGCAGTGAGAAAAAGACTGAAATGAGAGGCAATGGTGTATTAATTGAAACCGGAGGAAGAAGGTGGAAATATTGAGGACGCTAGGACCAGTGGGAAGGACAGAACGAAGAAACGAAGTTAAGAAAGAATGAGACATGCAAAGAAGGAAGGAAATGATAGTTTGTGGGTCTATGATAGACTAATGAAGGAAGGTAGGTGAGGTGGGATGAAGGAATGGGAAAGAAAGAAAGAAAGAAAGAAAGAAAGAAAGAAAGAAAGAAAGAAAGAAAGAAAGAAAGAAAGAAAGAAAGAAAGAAAGATTGGTGTGATAGAGGGAAGGAAGGAAGGAAAGGAAAGGGACATATGAGGGAGAACGGAAAGAAGGAAGTGAGAAAGGCAAGAAAGAAGAAAGGAAGTATGAGAAGAAGGTAGGAAGGAAGGAAAAACGAAAGGAAGGAATAAAGGAAGGGAGGTCAGTAGGACAAAAGGGGAAAAGGAGGACAGAACGAAGAAACAAAGTTAAGAAGGAATGAGACATGCAAATAAGAAAGGAAATTATGGTTTGTGGGTCAATGATAGACTAAGGAAGGAAGGTAGGTGAGGTGGGAGAAAGAAAGGAGAAAGAAAGAAAGAACGTAAGAAAGAAAGAAAGAAAGAAAGAAAGAAAGAAAGAAAGAAAGAAAAAAGAAAGAAAGAAAGAAAGGAAAGGAAGATATGAGCGTGAAAGGAAGGAAGGAAGAAAGGCAAGAAAGAAGAAAGGAAGAATGAGATGGTACAAAGGAAGGAAAAACGAAAGGAAGGAATAAAGGGAGGGAGGTCGGTAGGACAAAAGGGGAAAAGGAGGACGAATGGAAGGAGGAAGAAATGAAAAAAGGTGAGAACGAAGGAAGGAAAGATGGCTTGGAATTTGAAGGTTTTTTTTACAGATGGTGGTGCTCTGTAGGGGAGTTGTTTTTTTTACCCTGCATTGACACTCATTTTATCCAACCATCCCTTTCGATATATTTTAATGGGTGCATCCTAATATTTATATATTTTTTATTTATTTATATAAGTTTTATATAGCGCTAGCACCCTGCACCCTGGTACTCCCCCAAACTACGGGAAAGTAAACAACATTGCAAAAAGTTAGAGAGGAAATGGCGACTGGATTACTCCCCTTCTAGCAAAACTGCATATAGGGCGGCAATAAAAGCCTACAAAAATGAAATTAAAGCCTCTCAATCGACTTTTTTTGAAGAAAAAATTAAAGCAGCTGCTTTTTTGCCCAAAGAAATCTATCGAATCGCAAAAACTCTCCTCAAACTCCCTCAGAAACTGCCAAACCCGATCGACGCCCAAATTCGCTGCAACAACCTGGCAGATTTCTTTTTCCAGAAAATACAAACTATATACACCTCCTTTTCCCCCACCCAGCTAGACACAACCACCGCTAACTTTTCAAGTGCAGGACCCCGATCTCCAGCCACCCTGGATACCCTCCCCCCTCTCAATCCCACCACATTAGAATCCATTATGCACCGGGTGAAATCCGGCTCCCCCCTTGACCCGGCACCACCACGCGCCCTGCTGCCAGCTATTGGCAACATTCTTCCTACCATCCTCGACCTGCTTAACGCCTCCATCTCCTCCTGCACTGTCCCTCCACCCTGGAAGCGCGCCATGGTCAAGGCTCTCTTAAAAAAAAACAACCTAGACCAAGACAATCCCAGCAATTATCGACCAATCTCCCTGTTACCATGGCTGAGCAAGATCCTGGAGAAATATGTCAACTCGTTACTGACAGAGTTCCTGGAGAGTAATCATTTACTTGATCTCTCCCAGACGGGATTCCGTCCCTATGCATGGAACCGAAACCGCCCTTCTCACAGTAACCGAGGAGGCCAGGAAGATCCTTGATCAAGGAGGCTCTGCAGCAATCATCCTCCTTGACTTAAGTGCCGCATTCGACACTGTAAATCATGACATACTAATACACCGACTTACCAACTTAGGAGTATCAGGAAAGGCCATCACCTGGTTCAAATCCTTTTTAGCAGATCGTTCCTTCCAGGTTTTTGAGGGCGATATTACCTCCCCCAGTATGCCACTCAGTTGTGGTGTGCCTCAGGGCTCTTCCCTGAGCCCCACACTATTTAACGTATATATGAGCCCCCTAGCTGAGATTGTCCGTCCCTTCGGCATAAAAATCATCACTTATGCCGATGACACTCAGCTAGTGGTGGCCATTAACCAGCCAAATACTTCCCCTAACAACCTGAGTGGATGTCTGGAGGAGGTGGCCAACTGGATGACACTCTCCTGTTTAAAGTTGAACGGGGACAAAACCGAGCTCATGCTCTTAGGTAATACCCCCAAGCTCAATATGAATTCGCTGTGGCCCATCTGCCTCGGTCCTGCTCCAGCACCAAAAAACACAATTAAAAGCTTGGGCATTTGGCTGGATATCTCCCTCAACTTTAACCACCAAGCAGCTAAACTTTCAGCCACCTGCTATGGTCTACTGAGGTTACTACGAAAAGTTCTTCCCCTACTTCCATTTCAGGCAAAACAAATCATGGTCCAGGGTCTCATTCTATCACGCCTGGACTTTGGGAACGCCCTCTATCTAGGGGCCCCTCAATCCACCTTGCGCAAACTCCAAGTCATCCAAAACCGCGCAGCCCGAACACTCCTTCAGATTCCCCACCGACTCTCAATCAATCCTGGACTAAAAAGCCTCCACTGTCTCCCGGTTAGGGAAAGAATTGAATTCAAGGCCCTGTGCATTGCCCATAGGGCCTTCTGGAAGACGGGCCCTGCCATTAGTCAATCTCTGATCACTCCCTACCAGCCGAATAGACAGCTTCGATCAACATCCTCCTTCCTCGCCCTAGTGCCCAAGATCAAAAGAACTAGATGTGGTGGCCGCTCCTTTGCTTATAACTCAGCTAAACTTTGGAACTCTCTCCCCCTCCACTTGCGGGCAGAGCCCAATCTGCTACCCTTCCATAAACTTTTAAAAACTCTGCTCTTTAACAAACCTGTATAGACCCTAATTATATTCCCGCACGCGTGTGTCTGCAGCGCTAGGACGCCTTAGGGTAGCTATCGCGCTTAACAAATGGTCTTTTCATTTCATTTCATTTCAGCTATACCCGTAGGTGTCAGAGTGCTTTACATTGATCGTGAAAGAATACAGTAACGCAGTCATGCAATGAACATAAGAGGCGAGAGTTCAATCGAATAATGTACCCATCAAAGGTGCTAATAGAGTGACCAACACTAGAAACACAATTCGAGAGGGTCTAAAAGTCAGAGAAGCAAATGAACCACAGCTTCAGACAGAGGGTCTAGGTCTGATCAAGCAATATTTTACTAAGATCCGTAAACTAGGAGCAAAAGTATTTGTTAAGGAGGAGGAGTTTCAGGTTTCTCTTGAAGCAAGGGAAGGAAGGGTTGCATCAATGGTCACACAGTAAGGAGTTCCATATGCTTGGAGCATTTCCGGAAAATGAGCGCAACTTGTTTGCTGTCTTTTTTAGAATGGGAGGTAGGAGCAGAAGAACATTGGAGCTTCTCAATGCTCTAGTAGACCTTGCTTTTGACAGCTTGTTCTCTAAGTAGTTAGGTGAATGAGAGTGAAGGACTTTGTGGATGATACATGCAGTCTTATAGGTGCAGCTTCCTTCAATGGGAAGCCAGTTGAGGCTCTTGAGTGCAGGAATGATGTGTTCAAACTGTTTAACATCTGCGATGAGCCGGGCTGCCATGGAGAGGTGTGGTGCAGCGGCCAGGGCAGCTGACTTCGGAGCACAGGGTTCACAGTTCGATCCCTGGCTCCGGCGGCAGCTCAGCTCAGCACCATGTGACTCTGGGCAATAGCTCACTTAATTTCCACTCCGGCCCCCAGCGCCTTGAGACCCGTAAGGGTGAGTAGCTGCGCTATATAAAAACTGACTTACATTTTTTACTTACATATCTCAGGGGGGCGTGGTGAGTTTTCGGCATCCCACTGAGAATGGCATTACCGAAGTCTAGTTTAGAGAGGACCAAAGATTGTACCACAGTCTTGAAATCATCGGCGGGAATAAATGGTTTAAGTTTCTTGAGGTTTTTGAGTGTGTACAGCGCTCCTTAATTAGTTGTCGTGTTAATGCTTTAGACTGAACTGCTTTAATTTTGGTCAGGCTGACTGAATCATTGTGCGAGCCTTTTCCGCTCCATGAACTTGGGACTCGTCTGTTTCATCTACTTCAATTGAGAAGGTCTTAATTCATCGCCATTGTTAATGTGTCAAGTAGTCTGGTTTCCTTCACTCAGACAATTAGTTGAGCTAGTTTTCAAGTCTCCATCGCCCAGTGTTTTACATTATTAGCTAAAGGTTGCCTCTAGCACTAGTTATTTCTAGACTTCTGCTCACAGGTCTCTATCTCCGGAGACTCTCTATCTTATGAGTCTTTGATTCAATTGTTCCCTATCCCTGCCCTTAGTGATCACTGATTTCTTGCTGTTGTTGAATGGTGTGTTGTTTTATTTTGTGTGTTAGAAATTGGGTTGTTGGTTGACTGGGGTGTGAGTCCTGGTCAAGCAACTGCCACTATCCCTGGTAGGGTGAACCACAAAAAGTCACTCAATTAACCTGTGCTTAACCCTGGGTAGCATGGCACAAGAAGCAGTCAGGCTGACCGCAATGGAGCACAGGTCGGCTACAATCTGCAGGTTAGGCCCTTGAAGTTTTACCTTCTCAAATCTATGCCAAGAGTCCTGTTTGCGGTGGAGAGGGCCACGAGGAGCAGGGAGAGCATAGCGGGAGGCTGTTGGAGTAGCGCGAAGGGCAGGTCATACGTCACAGACAGAAGTTGGTGGAGCTTCGCATTGGCGGTTCCCGTAAAAGGTTGAGGGTTAGCGCGAAGGGTCGGGCTGATGGAGCTTCATGTTGAGTCACAGTACAAGCGGCAGGGAGAAGAGCACAAAAGCTTGATTATATCTTTCTGAGCCACAGCAACGGTTCAGTACCTGAGGGGCACCACTTGGGAGTCAGGAAATCACTTCAGCTGGGTCCAGGTGCTAGTGCAGGTTGTTGGGGAGCCTTTTATGTCTCTGAGGATCAGATCAGGAGGCCAGCAGACTAGCCCTTAGAGTCACTCTGGTAACCCTGGGTTCAAGATCGAGTTGCAGTTCTAGTTCTTCTTCCACAGGCAAGTATGCAGCAAGAAAAAAACACAGCAATTCAGCAAGGCAGCAGCAGGTTAGCAGTCCAGTAGAGTGCCAATCCTTTCATCAGCACAGCAGTCCCTCTTGCTGGCAGAGTATTCACAGGTTCAGAAGTGTCCTGAAGAGTTAGTGCCTGAGGCCCTCTTTTTAAACCCTGGTGCCCTGGTTCTGGAAGGTGGGAGAAGACAGTGGCTTTGAAGTGCATGGAATTTCCAGACTCCCCTGCCCTGGCTTCAAGCTGGTTGCAGTGACAATGTGAGGTTGTTCAGCCCTTTGTGTGAAGACAGAGCACAGACTATTCAGTTGCAAGTGGGGCTGTAATTAGTTCCACCCCCCATCCTGCCAGCAGATGACCCATTCAGGCACACATAATCCCTTTGTTGTGTGACTGTCTGGGTGGAATTCACAAAGTCTTGCTGTCAGATACACCCAATCATATGACCCAGGCCAGGCTACAGGCCCAAAAGGTCTAAGGGCAAGAAAATACCAACTTCTAAATTTGTCATTTTCAAAACTGTAATGAAAAATCAGATTTTACCATTAAAGAGGGTTTATCATTACAATTTCATAGACACCAAACTTGACATAGCCACCTGCTCCCATTTGAAAATTCCAGCTTATTAAATTTAATAAGGAATCCCCAGTGTTATCCTATGGGCAGGGTAGGCCTCACAGTAGTGAAAAATGAATTTAGGAGTTTTTCACTACCAGGATACCCAAAACTTGAAAGTACCTGTCCAACCTTTTAATCACACAGCACCTTGCCCTGTGGGCTACCTAGGGCCTACCTTAGGGGTGACTTATATGTAATAAAAGGAGAATTTAAGGCTTGGCAAGGGGATTTTAATGCCAAGTCGACATGGCAGTGTAAAACTGCATTCAGGCTGCAATGGCAGGCCTGGGACATATTTTGAGGTGATACTTAAGTGGGTGGCACAATAAGTGCTACAAGCCCACTAGTAGCATTAAATGTACAGGCACTGGTCTATGGTATACCACTCTACAAGGGGCTTACAGGTAAATTAAATATGCCATTGGGTATAAGCCAATTTAACCATGTTTTAGGGGTGTGAGCACAGGCATTTTACCACTGATTAGCATTGGTAAAGTGCACAGAGTCCTAAGGACAACAAAACTAAATTCAGCAAACAGTGGTGGGTAAAAGGCAAAATGTTTTGGGGTGATCCTGCAAGAGGGCTAGGTCAAACATTTTGTGTGTTGTGAATGTGTCGTGATGTTTGTGGAGTTATGGTGCAGTGCATATTTCGTTATCCAGATTCAGGTTTCAAGTAGGGGAGCAGAGATAAGTTTTGTAAATGCATTAGTGGTGTGGTGGGCTAAAGTGGGGTTACAGTGTGAATTGGTGTAATATGGTTTGTTATTGTGGTGTGGTATAGGTTGAGTGGCCTGGTGGTTTGGGGGTAGCACCTTGTAAGATGTATATTCTAGTTGAGTAAGGAGGTGTTCAGTTGTGCAGCTGTATGGTGATGAGGTGCCTGTTTGCTGTTGGGGGTATAAATGTCAAACCCAGGAGAGAGTGTGTTTGCTGTGGCTTAGAAGGTGATAATTTTCCCAATGGTGGTGTTCTACAAATCTTGCAACTTGCCAACTCTGCTCATGTGAAAATTAGATAATTGATGTATTTTCCTTGATGTAATAACTTGTACTGTTTGTGGTGTACTGCTAGATTTGATGAGCAGTGTTGTAAAGAAGGAATGTGTTTAGTTCACTATTTTTGTACTTTGTTTGAAAGCATGAACATGATCATGTATGATGGGACATTTGTTTGTTGATCATGTGGTGAGATGTGAGTGGGTGTGATGGGATATGAAGTGATAGGACGTAGAAAAGAAGGGTCTGTGCCAGCGTGCTAAAGTAGCTTATGCTGGTTTGAGCGTGAGTGTGAGCAGCACGTCACCGAAGCAGAAAGTCAGGAAGCTGGGAGCTGGCGGCGAGCAGGGAGCCGAGCAGGAGGTCAAGGGGTCGGAGTCTCGGGAGCCTGGTGGTTTGCATTACTGCATCATTGCAGACCGCCGGACCACGGAGCGCCGAAGCAGGTATCGGGAGTAAAAGGTGCAGGGAGCCATGCGGCTCATATCGCTGCCTCTCTGGCTCTGCTGCCATTGTCGTTATGGACCCTGTCAGCCTGTTTGGGTTGCTGGCAATCGGCAGTAATCGACTTCAGGCTGTTGGCATACCTACGGCAGCGCCTGCTGAAAGCAGTGTTCTCCTCAGAAGTTAGCAACCAGCCGGCCGGAACAACGCCCACCTCCTGTCCCACTGATCCTTCTTCACCTGTACCTGTACCTTCCTCATACTGCTGTATCTGGCCTAGCTGCCACACCAGTTCAGCAATCTCTATGGCTCCCTATCCGTCAAGAGGGCAGTCAGCGAGCCAGAGTATCTGATGGTTTACCTGCATCTATACCTTCCTCAAACTGCTGTATCTGGCCAAGCTGCCACACCAGTTCAGCAGTCTCTCTGGCTAACTTTCCGTCAAGAGGGCGGTCAGCGAGCCTGACTATCTGATGGTTTACCTGCATCTATACCTTTCTTGTACTGCTGCATCTGGCCAAGCTGCCACGCCAGTTCAGCAATCTCAGTGGCTCGTCCAACAAGAGGGAGGTCAGTGAGCCAGATTATAGAACAGTTTGCCTGACAGATTATCCACCAGAGCTGAGCAGGAGAAAGGGGAGGTAAGGCCAGAGCATAGTTAAAGTAGCTACAACCTGCTGAGAGTGAGCCCGGGCCTTCGCGGAATCAGTCCAGTTAGGTCTGAGCAGGGCTTGCGGTAGGCCCGGTGAGCTCCCGCTCGGGGGCTGCCTCCCCCCCACTTTCCTTTCTTTTCTCTAAGTTATCTTGATGGAGTCATCTCTTCAGTTCCAAGGACTGCCCAGGGTCTGATGCTTTCTCTATTGGAGGGTTATTGGATCAACCCCATTGCTGGCTAGAACAGACCCTCTGGTTTTAGAGTCGCAATACAGCGGGCAGTATAAAGCAAAAGAGTACCCACAGCGACCCACTATCTACGCTAACTGTAATTTATTCTAGACACTAGCACAAATCAGCGTTTTTTGGGGCAGAAGCAGCAGGCCTAGGAGAGAGAGAAAGAAAAGCAGTGCTCAATCAAAGGCTAGCGAAAGTGGTGCACAGGAGGGTGGATCATGACCGCGAAAGAACTTTGTTTAGGGAGATTGGTCTTCTTAAGAGCCTGCAAACAGACTAAAGCTAACCCTTTTGAGAAATAAGTCGATACAGCCAAATATCGTGAAGGTCTCAACAGCATTTCCACCTTCTTCTCCAAAAGAGAGTCAGGGCTCAATAAAGCGGCTGCACTGGTGAATAAGTTCAATTCGTGTTGAGGGAATATGGAGGAGGACGTTGTAGCTAAAGTGGATAAGTCTTCCATATTAAATCAAATTCCCACATTAGCCGCTGTTAGTGAGTCCAGGTCCGTGGCAGGAAACAGTATTGTGCCCAGAGAGGAGGGCACTCTACCTGAAGATTTCACCCTCCCTGATATAAATATGGACTTTGTCACTAATCGCCCTCAGGCATTTAAACTACCCTCAAATATCTCTCCATTATTAAATCCAGGGGTTGTTGTTCGGGATACTCCATCTGGCCCCACTGTTCAGATGCAGCTTTTTAGTAGCACACTACGTGGTTTATCTCTATCCAACTCTAGGGCGTCAGTTACCCCAAATCTATTCCTGAATCCACATTTGCCAAATAGCCAACCTGAGAATAAAGCTCTTCTATCTGAATCATTGCATCGTTTGGAAAGAGTCTTGTCCTCTATACTGGCTCTTATGGAGAGATCTATAGCCAACTCCGAAAGCATTTTGGACTCTCTCCTATCTCTGACCAAACTTTTCATATTGGAACAAAGAACTCTAACAGGTAAAGATACCACAACTCCGTCTAATCCTTCAAAGAAGCCTGCCTCCCCCGAAGAAGAGCACCTGCCGCCGTCAAACCTTCAAGATATGAAGTGTCACTGGTACACAATGAGATGTGTTAGGTGAGTTGAGATGTGCTGGAGAGTGTTGTGTGGTGTGATGTTTGTATGGTGTGGTGAGTTGTTGGATGTGGTGGTGCATCAGATATATCTTAGTGCATTAAAGAGTGGCGTGTTACAGTGGGATTTGAAGTGCTGTGCTAGACAGTACTCTAAAATATATTTGTCAATGTACAATATCTTAAATATAAAGCAAACATGTCTGCTATTTTCTATAGTTTGCTGCTATAGTATGCCTTACTGTACTGAAATAGTTTGTGGTCCAAGTTAGCCTGGCAGAGTTATATGTTGACTTACTCTGGCAAGCCAAAGGCTGAAGAGCCATCTCATTGTGGTATAGCTGCTAGGGAAAGCAGAGAAGAAAGTTTATGCATGGATTAGACTTGAGTTAGGGTGTGAAGTAGGTGGATGGACAGGCACAGGTGCAAGTTTGTGATCATGGACTGGTAGTGTTTTGTGACACAATAAATCATGAGGGCTCTTTGAAATGCCTAGCTCATGTCCTACCAAATAGTCATGCATTTCTGGGTTGGTATTACTAGGATTAGCAAGGGCAGCCAGTATGAATCTCACTTGTGAGGGTTCCGCTTTGATGGTTCAGCTGAGGAGGTGCAGGTGGTCTGATGCAACTGAGGTCATATAGCATCTTTTGTCAGTTTCCATGCAGCCTCATTCTGTTGAAATAATTTGGACCGATGAATTACTGCCCTGATATGGCAGTTTTGGGACAGGAATGCCATCTACGTGATAAATGGGTGTGTTCTTCTGCCCTTAGTACCCAACTGCATGCACAGCTGATATCCAGACTTTTTTTGGCCATGCTGTCACACTAATCTAGCATTTGTACAAAGTCGTTTACCTGTCACTGATAATGCCAGGTGCAGGACCTATCATGTGACTTTGGAGGAATGCAGCAAGTGTACCCTCATACTACACAGTTGACTACTGTTTTTGTCCTGGGTGTACTACATAAAACAGTGGAGGTACTTTACAAAATTTTGAGAATCTTTAGTGTGACCAGACATTTTGATCTGTGTCAGGGAAAGTGTTGGCTGTTGATCCCTTGTGTGTAAAGTTCTGCTGCAAAGTAAAAAACACAGAAGTGCTAACACCACTTGTGGGTCTCAAAGGCAGATCAGTGTGTACAGTGAGAATGTGCTGCATCTATGGTAGCAGAATTATGTGTGTTTGGGAGAGTGTGAGTAGTGAAACCAGTTGGATTTGTTTATTGATGATCCTTGTTGTAGCATAGTACAGGATGGAAGGTGAGTATAGCTGCCCCAGAAAATGTAATGCCTGCATTCCTTTGGCGGGAGGTTGCAAACCCAGACATGAAAGTGAGGAGGATGGAGAGAAGGCTACCTTTATAAATTACATGAAAACACTGTTAGCAAGAGCCTGAAAAGTGTAATTTGATAAATGACAAGGATGAGGAGTGGGGCTGCAGTTTCTGTTATTCTAGATGAGGAGGTTTCTAGTCCAGGTCTGCCATTTTTTCTTTCTCTGATTACTGTTTCAGGAAGGCTGATGACAGCAAGGTGCTCAAAACTCACACTTCATTGTTCGAATATTGTCGTTGCTCATGCTTGGAGCCAGCCCCAGTGCTTTCTGCTGTAAGAAACATCAATTTACTCAAAGTCTGTGTCTGTAGAGCTGCCTGCGAAGGACACTCGAAGGAGAACCCCATCAAACCGGTTCTGAGGTTTGAGACAATGGATTCACATCACCTGTCTGAAAAATGTGTGGAAGTAAGATCTAAACCACTCTGGGGCATATTCTCAAGAACGTGCGATAATCATCGCCAAAATAGGTTAACGCAATTTTCCATATCGCCGCCTATCGCGGGAAAATAACTCCGTGTCAACGTCGTATTCTCAACACGGTGGTAACATGCGATAGTTTCCCGATAACGCGTTAAATGTCTGCGATAAAATAACCGGGACGGCGATAAAAATCTAAACCCGAACGTGAAAAAAGTTGCGATGGGCCCAACTGCGATAAAAAAGTCAGCGATAAGCAGCGCCAGGCCTGCAAATCCCACAAGTCAGGCGGGAAAAATCACTAGAAAAGCGGCAACAAAAAACACAAACAAAACACAAACAACTGCGAAGCACCATGGAGGTAGCCGGAGCAAGTACAGAGTACAACCAGAACCCCACAAGCCCCACGGAGGACCAGCCTGGGACCTCGGGGTCAGGGAAGGGCAAGGAGAAGAAGAAGAGGAACCCGCCTTTCAGTACGCAGGAAAACCAGATCCTCATTACAGAGGTGATAGAACACCACCACCAACTGTTCATCACCTCCACTGTGTCATTGGCAACTAAAAATACAATATGGCAGTCCATCTTGGCCAAGGTGAATTCAGTCGGAGTGAAGAGAAGGGAAGTGGACGACTGCAAGAAGCGCTGGACTGATGTGAAGCGCAAAACTAAGCTGAAACTCGCAGCCAACCTGAAAGCAGCAGCAGACTGGAGGTGGGAGTCCAGCGACACACCAGGAGCTGGATGAGATGGAGGAAATGGTGACCCGAGTCATCATTGGGGAGACGGTGGCAGGAGTTGGGGGACCGGACACTGCACAACATGACCTGAGCCAACAGCAACAGGGTGAGTAACGACCAGGGACTGGGGGGACGGGGGGAGATGGGCACAATGGCACACATGCACAATTAAGTATGGCACATCTGCGGACAAACCATGCCCAAGAGTCACAACTCCGACCAAGAGCCCAATTTACCCAAGTCTGCAACATCTCAGCACTGTATAAGCACAGAAGTGAAAGGCACACCGCCTGAAAGGGATAAGGGCCAGCCAAATCAGAGCTGAAGGGGCAACCCACCCACAATGCAGCACACACACATAAGAATCAGAGCACCTCAACATTGACAACAATGTGGTACAAACTGCAACACTTTCACAACAGAACAGAGGACACAACTGCTGCCGCTTGTGTGTAGAAAATGGCCATTCGCATTTGGCATAGCAGGAAACTGTGAGATGATAATGTACAAGTACAACCTCACATCCCTGATGGTGTAGAAATGTCAACTGTCCCTCATCAAATAGGCATCTCCTCACAAACAATCACAATGTACATTGTCATGCAGTCTGTTAGTAAACTTGTACAATGCGTGAACATACATGTGAACACAATGTCAATCTGCATCTCCCCTTCACATTGTAGAGGGAGAATCAACACCTCCTGCAGAGCAGACCCAACTACTCAGCACTGATGATGAAGAGGACCTCCCCAACATCGACACCGACGCCCTACAACAGCTCATGGACAGCTTCGGCACCCCACCCCCCGGAGCAAGGTAGCCCAGCCCGGGCTCTCTAATCAGCCAGCCCTTGATAATTCCCTACCAGCCCAACAGGCACCTCCGCTCAGCATCCTCTTCCCTTGCCCTACTGCCCAGAATAAAGAGAGTCAGATGCGGTGGACGCTCTTTTTCCTACAACTCTGCCAAGCTTTGGAATGCTCTCCCCCTCCGTTTGCAGACGGAGCCCAATCTCCTACCCTTCCGCAAACTTCTAAAAACCCTACTTTTTAACAAATACCTCTAGCCGCTGATCCCTCCTTCTGTCTGCATCTGTCTACAGCGCTGGGATGCCTCAGGGTAGCTATCGCACTATATAAATGTTTTTTTTCATTTCATTTAATTTCATTTTCAGCTGCATCGAGGAGACCCCACCCCCTGCACAGACCACACAGCAGGTAGCACCCACCACCACGGCTGTCTCCCAGGACCCCCACGACCAACACATGGCATTCCATTGCCGTGTGTTAGGGTGCCAGGAGAAGATGGCTGATCAGCTGCGGGTGGGGTTCGACCTCATGGCAGCCAAACTAGATGCCATACGTGGGTGTCTAAGTCCCATCAGGGACCACTTACAGTCCCTAACAGACACCCACTGTCCGCTCCATGCTCTCCAACAATCCATGGCTGACATCGCTGGAGTCATGACTCTGAGCCAAGAACAACTGTCTAGTCAGAGTGGCTCCAGCGATGTCAGCCGGGAGTTGGGACACATTAGGAGAATGATGGAGAGCTTGGAGCAGATGCAGGCGGAAAGAATGTTTGCCACGGCTGCACACCAGAGAGATGTAGCTGTGATCTTCCATGTCCTGCAGATCCTCGTCATGGCATTGCCGCCACAAGGCCTGGAGCAGATGAATGCTGCTGCTACTACTCCATCCACATCTCCGACCCCTGAAGTGTCAGTGCCACACAGTGCGGCAGACATTCCACCTCCGGCCCCTGATGTGTCAGTGCCACACAGTGATGCAGACTGAACACCACCACCCACATGTGAGGCACCTGACACATCAGAGGACAAAGATGATGATGAATCTGGCTTTGTGGTAAGAATGAAGTGGTAGCATTCATCTCCGCCATATGGCCTGTTTCAGCTTGGTTCTGCCCTCTGCATCATGCCCTGGAATAACACCTTCCACTGTCCCCCGATACACTCAGCGACAATCACCTTGGACCTCGACATGGACTGCCATATTTGGTTTGGTTACAAATGAGACAGCAATCACACTGCGGACTGAAGTCTTCCTCTTACGATGAACTTGTCAATCCCTAAGGGACTCTGGCTGGCCCTCCACGGGGCAACAACGTAAAGTGGGGTTTGCATGGCCCTGTACTGGTCCAGCTTCAACACTCCACTGAATGCGAATAAAACATTCTAATTCACACAGATGTGTCATGGCTATGATCAATCAAGTATGAAAGTATGGATGAATGTAGGGACAGTGATTCCACAAAAAGGTACTCCCTGGGTAATTCTATCAATGCGCATGTATGGCCGTGACCCAGATAGGCAGTGAGACACACATTGTCATTCAAATCAACACCCATCACAGTTGAATACAAGTGAAGGTGCGTAGACTTTATCAGCATATGCGTGTCAGTACGGGCAAGATAAGTGCCACAACATGCAGACCAATGCAGCAGTATGTCAGAATGAGGAACGTTGCCAAGCGCCGCTGTCCACTCCGGGGGAGTGCCTCACCTTTCACAGGTGTGTGTTAACCCGCGTTGTTGTCCGCTCATGTATTCGGAGTCCAGGCGAATGCAGCCATGTCCACTGTTGTCGTGGGATGTGTGACCAGATCTCCAAGTTGCAACAAGGTATTGGGACATGTGCAATGGGTTCCAATCTGTTGTGGCTGCAGGTACATAGTTACTCGTCCATGAAAGCGATTGCAGCTTCGTAGGCTAACATTTCCAACATGAGGTCATTGTCGACTTCATCAAACAGGACGGCGAGGAGATCCATTAGCAGGTCCGGACAGATGTGCTGCGTCCACCCCCTTTCACCAATTAGCACTACAGCCCAATAGGGGAGCGGTTCAATGTGGTCACTGCACACGAGGAGTTGTGCAGTCTCCCAGGTCCAGCTGCCAGCATGTATGCCAAGTATCAAGGCATCTCATAAACGGGTATCACGGTGACACTCCTGGTCGTGGGCCAACAGGGGGCGCACACACATGTCAAAATCCAGTTCAGCTACCATCCTGTTGGATAGGCAGACATCCATGGACCACTCGAATATGCACGATCGACAATGCAACACAGGCTGAACGCAGGTGACGTTGGCAAGGCGGAAGCTTAGCCGGTAACTGATCCGCAGCACTGCCAATGGCAGTGCCCCCAGTAAATGCAGCATACGTGCACGGTACAGTTCTACGTGACAGGGGTTGTGTATGTGTCCGGGATGTTCTGCAATTGCGTTAGTGGCTCTGGTTGAAGCGGCACTGTTTTGACCTGCACAAGTTCTGTGGATGAAATGCCACAGCTCGGATCAATGAGTTGTTTTAGTGTGCAACGGTTGTACGCCTGGGATGGTGTGGGAGTTAGTGTGAAGGCCATTCCATGCAAGATAACTTCGAGCAAGGACTTCTGTGTGTGGGGTGTGTATACGTTGGTCTTTTGTTGGGCTATGCATAGTGTGGGAGTCATCATCAGCTGTTATAGTATCTGTCAGGGGGTGCCGGGCACATGCAATTCCGAGGTCAGAGGTGCAGATGTGCTTCCGCCTGATAGTTCAGACAAAGGAGCTTTCATCCCTAATGCTAGTTTGTCATCTGCTTGCAATCAGGAAATGTGATGTGGTTCGTTGGGGTGGGGTGGGATGTGTGCGACTTTGGGATTCATGTTTGACATGTCTTGCATGTGGCAAATGAGCGGCATCACTGTGTGTTATGTTGCCTCACAGCTGCTCCTCCCTCCCCCGAGCCTATTTACTTGTGTGCGCTGCACGGTTGCATCACTTGCACTCGTACGGCACACCATTGTCATGCCTGTCTGCGCATGTCCACAACCCTGACAACGACACTGTGATGTTGGCCATTGAAGGTGGGCGGCCACGTGAGTGTAGGCCTATGGTAAGGATAGGGCGGACACAGATGTAGAGTTCATGCCTGGCTGAACTCGTGCTGCGATTAAGGCTAGGCATTTGGCTCATGCTGTGGCAATACAGATACACACAACACTTGGCATGTATGAGCCAAGACCCCGAGCGGTCTTGCGCTCCTTCATGTCTCCGTTCGTGCAAGCCCGCCCTCCGGGTGCATGCTACATTGCAACATTGTTGATTGCGTGTCGGGTGGCGCCGACACTACAACAGAGACACACGCATTAGTTACTTCCTTGTCCAGGCCAGAACTGAACCATGCCCAGTGCCCCGGGCAAATTCTTCACACCCCTACGCTGGACTGGCGTATGCCGGCCCAGCCCACTCCGCTTACGCTTACAGGGGACGACGACAAAGCTACGTGTCCAAGGTCTTACCCACTGCCTGAGGTGACATGGTTGCGTCCGCTGTCCACAGCACAATGTAATGTGGTAGGGCCCGGGGCCATCATGCATACATAATGACCACATGGACACACTTAGATAGATAGTGGAACTGGCTACGGGCACGTGCACCCGGCCCCTTTTTATTACCAGGGTCACATATCCAGTGACACCTGTGCTGGATGGGTGTGGGGTGAGTGTAAGCCAACCCTCAGTTAGTGGTTGGTGCTGGCAACAACTGGAACAGTGATCATCGGATCACACACACAGATTCAATCATAAAGGGTCCATGACTTGCAGTGCACTGAGGTAGGGGCACCAGATCTGGAATCACACACACAAGATTCAATCATAAAGGGTCCATGACTTGTGGTGCACTGAGTTAGTGGCACCGGATGCACTGCGGCCGGCACGGGCCTACCGCCACGTGGCGATGACTTGAGCTGCACTGAGGTAGGGGCACCAGAGCTGAGCGTGCTCATGTGAAGAAATTGTTAATGATTTGGTCCCTTCGGGATATTCCTGCTGCAGCTGCAGTGGGGTGTGGTACACCTGCCTCATCTTCATCATCATCGTCCCAGGTCTTCCCCACTGCCTGAGGTGACATTGTTGTGTCCGCTGTCCACAGCACAAAACTCAATCATGAAGGGTCCATGAGTTGTGGTGCACTGAGTTAGTGGCACCTGAAGAGCTGAGCAGGGTATCAAGCTGATGATGGCATCCAAGACAGGTGTGAGCAACTTTGATAGGGTGGCTGTAAGACTCCTCCGACTCTGGCAGTTGTTGTTTGGAGGTGGTCCTGGCGGTGGTGGCGGGTGTGCAGCCAGCGATGATGGCGTGTCCTTGCAGGTCAGGATTGGATATGATATGTGTGAGCCCTGCTGACCGCAGTGTAGGCCGGAGGCAGCGGTCAGCAAGGGCCCACAGCCACGTGGCGTTGACTTGAGCTGCACAGAGTTAGTGGCACCTGAAGCGCTCAGCGGGTGCGCAGCCTGCGATGATGCGTCGTCCGGGCGGGCCGCACTGGAAGGAATGTCTGTTGCCTACTGGACTGCGCCATAAATAAATCAAGACTCGATTTGAATTGTGAGCCCTGCTGACCGCAGTGTAGGCCGAAGGCAGTAGTCAGCACACACATGACTCCGCAGTGCTGTGCTGCTGGGTGCGCTGGGGGCCTGTGTCGCGGAAGCCAGCGATCGGCTGAGGAGGCTGGCGGTCAAGGCGGCGGACTCGTGGCAGGATGAGAGGCGCCGCCCTGGCAGACGCGTTGGCCATCCCGGAAGTGAACCACACCCAGAGCCCCGGCCTATTTATTCACACTCCTACGCTGGACTGGCGTACGCCGGACAAGCCCACTCCGCTTACGCTTACAGGGGGGGACGACACAGCTACATGACTGGGGTCTTCCCCACTGCCTGAGGTAACTTGATTGTGTCCACTGTCCACAACACTACAAACACCAGCAGTATATGTCCACATGGACATGTCTGTGCTCTGCATACTGAAGTCTGTCCAGCACATCACCGCCACACTTGGCATTGTGTACATTCTTATTCATGGGTGACTTGCCATTTTCGGAAGGTCCGCTGTCTTGTTCTGCGCTGCCTCAGTGGTAGTCCGGGGGAGGCAGGGGGGGGCCTGGGGGTGGTGGCGGTGGGTGTTGTGGACCTCTTGGGTCTCCGAGCTGCATGATCGGTAGCTCCATGACATGTGTTGGTCTTCAGATGTGGCTCTGGGCTGGGCTCCCTTTCATACCGCATGTTGTCATCCAGCTTAACACCAGTAAAAGGCAGGTGTTAAATCCCTGCTGCTAACGCGCCTTATCGCCTGTTTTTGGATCGCATCACAGATCTGGCTGGTCATTGAGAATATCGCAAAGTGGTGTTTTCATGTGTTTTTGCACGGGAACGCCTACTCTGCATATCATTAACGTTAGTTGTCGCTCTCATCCGTGGCGATGTTTATTGCGGAAGCTATCGCTGGTAAACTGGCGATATCGGTAGTTTGCACCAGCTTGAGAATAGGGCGATAAATCTATCGCCACTTTTGCGGCGCTAAAGTGCAGATAAATCGGCGATAAGTCCTTGAGAATATGCCCCTCTGTTTCCTACCAGTTACTCCTTCTTATTGACCAAGGAATGGAGTATTCTGCAGAGTACTCTAAGAGCTTCTATTTAACCAGGCCCATTGTCTGCTTGACAGCGAATATCCAAGAGGTGAGGGGGCATCACCTGAAGTCAGCAATTTGTGCTGAAGTAGCCACGGTCTGTCCAAGGAACCTAAAGGCCTGCCTGGCTGCTCAGGGAAGGAAGAAGCGTTGCTGGCCCTAAAGTAGGAAAGATTGTCAAACAGGAGAGGCCCATTGTTCCAAGCAAGTGCAACTCCAGAGAAAGTTGTTTTTTTGCCACTGGTCTCCATTTTGTGGTCTTATGGCACTCTCCATTTGCCAAAGTCCAAGTGAAGGTACCTTTGTCAGTCTTTCATTGTCTCAGTACCTTTGTTCGTAGTGGCCCACTGTCCCTATATTAATGTCACTTTTTGATTTATCAAATAATAGTGTCCTAGAGCCTCTATCACCTAGTCAGTCAGTTTCTCTGCAACATTTTTCCTGTATCATTCATTGGCCAGTACCAAAACCATCATGGTAAGTAGTCAATGTCCCACAACTTGGTGCGGTTCACAAGGTCAAAGGCACTGGATAAATCTATAAAAGCAAGATGCAAAGAACCTTCCTTAGCTTTCACACACTTCCCCCAAATTAAATAGAGATTTAGGGATTGCTCATTTGTCTTGACACCATGTCCAAAACCAAATTTGACATCTGACAAGATGTTATTTGCAAGAGCCCAGTCTTCGAGGCATGACAATAAAATTCAGCCTAAAATATTAGCACTGGAGTTGATCAGAGAGATCGGCCAGTAGCAGGTGGTCTGCGACTGGTCCCCTTTTTTAAAAATAGTGACTATGATAGCGGACTTCCAAGACTCGGGAATGGGCCAGTGCACTACAGATCTAAACACATTTGTGAGTTAAGGGGCCCATAAATAGGGGTTTGATTTTAAAAAGTCCGCTGGCACCCCATCTGGACTTGGAGCCTTATCTGCTATGGACCTTTTACAGCATTGATAATCTCTTGAACTTCAAAAGGAGGTTGAAGATCGCATGGGGGAGAGGTGAATTAGAGGCCTAACCTCTTAATGGGGGTGCATCCTCTGGAGCGAAAATTCTGGTGAAATGCAAGACCCAGGCCTTTATCGGGATGACAACATCAATACCAGGATCAACATGCCCTTTAAAGAAGGGTCTATTAATCACTTCCCAAAATTTGGCACTATCTTTCAAATATCCGTCCTCCTGGAGATCGTCCCAAGCTTTTCTTCTAATCTCAGACTTTCTATCTTCCAGGGCCTGTTTATAGAGACCCCTGGCTTGCTTAACTTCAGATGCTACCCTGGGATGTTTTTTCAGTGTGGCTAACAGGGTTCTGTGTGCAGCTAAACATGACAAATTAAACCAGCAGTGAAGTGGGTTCTCCCACATGGGAGTGAGAGACATGAGATTAATAGAAATAGTTTTGTAGATTTTGGAGAATTCAAGCTGGATCTGGGCTGGTCCCATCTTTTCTGAAAGACAGGCCATAATGGAAGCCCTTGCTTTGTCAACAATGAGGTGATTATATGCGATTGGATTATTCTTATCCCATTTTAATCTGAGACCTTTATTCCTAGTCAGCTCGAAATTGTCAGGCAGGCTTGCTTTTGGAGTTTTAATAAGGGAGTCCAATTTAATAAGAAGGGGATTGTGGTCACTTACACAGCTAGAGGATATCACAAAATCAGTTAGATACGGGCATAATTCATTTGACAAAAAATATGCTCTATAGTGCTTCCCATATGATTACCTAGAAAGGTTGGAACAAAGGCATTTTTTGTACCTCAAACGTCACTAGGGAAAACCAAATTGAATTTAAAAACCAAGTCACTTAGCGCCTCACCATAAAAATGGGTGGAGTTACCAAATTGACCATCACTAAGGCCACAGACCTTGGTGTCTGAAAAGCTACATAAAGTGATATTAAAATCATCGACCCAGATAATATGAAAAATGCATTTGACATTTTGGAAGAAATCTTTTATAAAGTCATGTAGCTGATCAATAATGTCCCTCGATGACTGACTGAATATATTATTATAAAAATGAATCAACAGTATATCAAAATCACCCCGAAGTAATAAAAGGGAAACAAGAAAATAAGGGTAAGACCAACATTTTGTGATATTAATATCTGTGATTTTAACAGAAAGAAAGGTGGCCAACCCCCCTCTTGCTCTGCCTGCCTTTGAGGGCAAAGCAGGATGAAAAAGACCCTGGTATCCATTTATATTAAAATCTGACTGCTGCTAGGTTTCTTGACAACATATAATATCATGAGTGTTCATAAAATTTATAAAATCAGGATACAAAATTTTTGTATGGGCTCCCGCAAAATAACAAGAAACTATACTTAAAACCTTTTTCTCAATGAGAGTTATTCGGGCCGGGCCTGTGCCAATTCTCTAGGGCCGGAATCAAAAGATTGCTCCTGTATGCAATCATCCCCTATTATTTGGTCGCGATGGGATTCAGGCGTTACAAGTTTAACAGCTTCATTGCTAGAAGGAGAGAGTGTTTCCTTATAGCGTCAGTCAATTTCCTCCAGTGTGGACAGAGGATCAAAGAAATTTCCAGTTGGGTTGTTATACCTGTGACTAGTTGAAGTTGAACAATCTTTAACATCAACTAAATTAGGTTTGGATAATATGGATGGTCTGTAAAAATAGCCTAAAGGTAGCACCTGTATGTTCCTTAAAAATTGAGGTTGGGTTTCCTGCACGTCCAAAAGGGTCTTTGCCGCCATCGGAGTTCTACAATTGACGATCAAACAGTCTCCAGCTGACTCCTTTCTGCCAGGGCCTAGCCAAGTCGTTCTCTGAACCATCAATGTTTCGGAAAGTAAGTTCACCATCCAACCACCTTATCTTTGAACCAATGAATAATTTTGTTCTTCAAGCCCAAGAAATCCTTCTGTACTTGTTGCGAAAGAATAGAGACAGTTTTTAACACTAAAACATAAGGGGTACATTCAGGAGGAAGTTGAGGGTACAAATGTCTGGATTCTGAAGTAGTTGGAACTTCACTAGATGTACCCTTCCTGGCGGGGGCAACTCGGTCCAGTTTTAATGCAGGCTTTTTATCTGACTGGCTCGTGCTTGAGGTACTTGAACACACAATAGATGCAATTGATAATGGCATAGAGGGTCCAGAGTTTGTAATTTGGTTCATGACAGATTGGGATGAGGGCATCCACGATCGTACCCCTGCACTGATTGAGATGTTTTTAGGCGGAATGAAGGAAGCAGGAGGGGGTCAATTCCTTTAACTTGGCCTCAGTAGCCTCCAATCTGGAAAAAAAAGAGGCAAACCTACTTGATATATGATCCAATAAAGATACTTTAAGGTCATTAACAAGAGTCTCCAGAGACCTGCAGAGGCCAGCTGACATATCTTTACCACGCACAAGGATGCAGGAGATGTAGAAGTTATGTGTGGCCGTTTCCATTTAGAGCCCGCTGCTACTCTTTTCCTTTTGCCTGCTTGGCCCCCAGTAGCTCCACTGTACACTTCTATACTTATTTCATCAACTGGAGGGGCTTCCACAATGATCTCAGAACTTAATGCCTCCACTGGAGAAGTAGATTTATTGATCCCAAAGCTACTTTGAGCGGCCGAAACTGGTATCAAAGGACCTCCTGGTGGTGATGAAAGCGAAAGGCGGCATTCCGCCAACTCAATTTCTTCAGAGATCACTACCACAGCACATTGTAGGAAACCATCCAAAGCAGTTCCATTGCTCCCAGAAGCAGCTGCTAAGGCTGCTGTAGCCTTGCATTTCCCCATTTAGAAGATATGAAGAAGAATAAAGAAAAAGTATATAAAGAAACTGGGGAACAAAGCCACAACAGGCTCAAAAGGTTACAAAAGTCAAAATCCTATAGCCAACCGCTATAGCTAGGATGAAGACGTGGGAGACAATATATTAAAAAATTCAAGATCTTACCCAGTCCATCTGAAAGGATTTTGTCACAGGGGCCAAGGGGGGTGGCCCTGCCCTGTCTCTTCCTGTTGCTGAAGGGCACAGGCTCAAAAGGCTACAAAGGTCAATATCCTATAGCCAACTGCTATAGCTAGGATGAAGATGTGAGAGACAATATATTAAAACATTCAAGATCTTACCGAGTCCATCTGGAAGGCTTTTGGCACAGGGGCCAAGGGGGGTGGCCCTGCCATGTCTCTTCCTGTTGCTGAAGGGCACAGGACTGGCCCGCCCTTGGCCTAGGCTTCGCCTGGGCGAGGCCTGCCTGCGGCCCGTGCAGAGGGAATAGGGGCTGCGCTTTATAGCCCAAGTCTGTCCTTCCCCCTGCATATCTAATGATGCCTACATGCGCTGAGAATCCTGGGACTTGGAGTCCCCCACGAAAGGCAACAGTTACAGTGTACCTAATCAATAGTAATCAGGTAGGTCAGATTGCAAGTTAATCCAATTCTACTTTTTATGAACCAAACTACTGGTACCGTACATAAAAATATTTACTGGTCGCAAAAATACCCGTTGAAAATTGTGAACAGTATTTTGTGACTAGTAAATAGTACATTTGAACAGTAATTTATTAATTTTATTGTAATGGGATTTTTTAGTCCAATATTGTAAATTCAACCAATTCTAAGTATCATAAACCTGAAATAGTTATGAATTGTCTACAAGTGTGCACAATTTTCTTTGTTTTGTTGGAATTATTTTTGGGCTTTTCTACCTGAAAATTCTTGTGTTTGTTGAATTTCTTGAAAACCCTGGGCTTAATTTACAAAGCTAATATGTGGTTGCAAAGCCTGCAATTCACAAAATCACAGGGTTTTCAACTGCAAAATGACTTTGTTAAGTACTAAAACCATTTTGTGATTTGGTACCAGGTTAGTAAATTTCCAGTCACCACTAAGCCTTCTGGTGGCATTTTAGAACACAGGCAGAGGCGAGCGGGCGCAGTCAGAGAGGGTTGCTGTTCAAGTACAATTTCTACTCCAGCTGCAGCAAAATCAACTCAAATGGATGCACGTTCTAACACAACGCATGGTGCTGTTCGCACTGCTGCTCGCTCTACCTGCTCTAAATTGCAGCAGGAGCAGCATATTTTCACCTGCTGGCAAAATTCAGTGGAATCTCATGGAGTTTTTCTGTAACGCCACAAGTTCCGCCTACCCTTATATTAAACCTGCAGTTAAACCTGTCAAATAAACCCTTTTTCACAAGGAGTCCTACTCTTATATATTAAATATTTCACCCCTAAGGAGGCATGGTCACCAACAAGGCAGGATGCCTAGTATTTAAGAGTGGAACATGAGAGAAGTTCATATTGCCATGCTCCTACATTGACTAGCATCATAAAAGCTGTTTTCACCGTACAGAGTTGTAGCAGATCCTATGAGGAAAACTATTGTCCAATTAAAATACAGTTTTTGCTAACTCTGGTTTGGGCTAAGATACAGAATAAATTATTGTTTTAATATTTATTAAAAATCCAATTCACTGGTGAAGTTTGGTTGTTTGTTGATAAATATTCAGGAAAAATACATTATAGAAACTTATACTTTCCCTGCTTGAAAGATTCAGTAGACTAATTAGCATGAGCCTGCCTGACGCTGCCACCTCTCAGTACTTCCCCTTGATAAGGTGTGAAAACTGCTCTCGGAGCATAGATAGTGGCTTGGGCTTTTTAGCAGAAAGACCTAGGTCTAAGGTATATGAGCCATCTCAGCTCAGGAAGGACACTTTAGATGGGCTCAGGAACTTAATTATCTTGACAGGGACTAGGGTGAGGCCTGTCCATTAATGGGTACCTGTAAGGTTAAAGTGCTAAATGCATCTGACCGAGGAGAGGACTTTGCATGCGTTTTCTCATGTTCAGCAGCTCTTCTTTGTCCATTTCTTCTTTAGGTCCATCAAATCTGAAGATCAGGGTCAAGGGGTGCCACCTAAATTCTAAATTTAGGGGTGTTACAGGGAGTGAGAGGTAGTAGCCAATGGGCTACCTAACTTTAGGGTGTCTATGCCCTCTATGTGACCACTTCCTGTGGGAAGGAGGCACAACCCTGGCCCTAATTGGCTAATTCTCTCCAACCCAAGATAGAGGAATCTGAATTTGGTATCCACTTCACCTGCCTCACCTTAGGGGTGGTGCTGGCTGAATGTGGGCACACCTCGTGATGTTACTAATTTTCCCCGCCGGTACTCCTGCCAAAAGTGGGGTCAGGACAAAGGGGTTGGTATCCTCCACTAACTGGAGAACACTGGGTTACATTTCAAAGGTGGCATCGCCTATGAAGCGTCCCGCCTTGGAAGGCAATTCCTGCCTGGAGGCAGTGTGAAGCACCTCCTCCCAGAGCAGGCATTGTTCCCAGCCCCAGACAGCGAAGGCCCTCACCCCAGGAGGCTAGCTGAGACCAGTCGGTAGCCACACTATTAGCTGGTAGGTTTTCAGGTGACACCTATCAGGTGTCCTCTGTATGCATTTATTAATAAATCCAGCACTGGCTTCAGTGTGGATTTATTAAGACGAGATGTTTGGTACCAAACATCTTGGGGTACAATGAAGCTGTCATGGGGCTGGTGAACTCAAAATGACAAGTGTCCAGCCCATGTACTCTAGATGGCTTCCCTGTGCACTTACAATCTCCAAGAATGGACTTGGGGATTGTAGGGTCATATTTGCTCAAGCAGATATGTCCACACGTGACATATAGTGCACCCTGCCTTAGGGCTGTAAGGTCTGCAGAAGAGGCACTACACTAGCCTTGATAGGTTGGTTTCTCACCATCCAAGATGGTGGATTTTCAGGAGAGGGGTTCACATCGCCTGCCATACCCTAGGGGGTGGTGCTGGCTAAATATGGACACTCCTCCTCATCTAACTAATTTTCCCGCCTGTCCTCCCACCAAATGTGGAGCAAGACAGGGGGGTTGACATCCCCCACTCTCTGGGTAAGCCTTGACTGAACTTCAAAGGTGGCACTTTACGTTAAAGGGGGGAACGTTGTTTTGATGAACAGGTCGGACTATGAGAGGGAGGTTTATAGACAGTTGGACAATCCAGCTTGCTATAAAAGGAAACAAGAGAACCCATATGTAGCTGCAAAGCCTTTATTCAATGAAAAGTTAGCACATTGAAAGGAAATTGGTTTGTTGTGTGACGCAGAGTTCCTGTTTCTGAAAATTAAGTCCCCTAGGTTCCCTTGTCTATGCCTGCTGCCCACTGACCTCAAAGAGGGCCGGTTGCCCCCTGGGCGTCCAATAATTTCAGGGATTGGCTCACCAACGGAACATATGTCCCAATATGTGGACTCATTCCTGAATCCGCTGGTTGTGAATCTCCCATTCTTTATCCGAGACACCGGAGACATCCCCAACAAGTTTGAAGATATCATGTGGGAGGAGACCATGTGGCTTGTAACTTTGGATGTAGAGTCCTCATATACCTGTATAAAAAGGGATTATAAACCCATGGCCATGGAATATTTTCTGTCTAAATGGAAAGCCAACTCTTTCATGCATAATAACATGCAGCTTTAAATGATCGATTTGATCTTGACCAATAACGTTCTTCTGTACAGTAAAGAATGGCTTCAACAGCTGCAAGGGACGGTAATGGGTTCTAAATTTGCACCATCATATGCAAATCTGTTTAAGGTCTGAGTGAAACAAACATATGCCTGGGCAAGCAGCAGCAGAGTGGACCAAAGAGGTCCACTATTGGGTGCGGTTCATTGATGATGTGATTATAATATGGACAGGTACAGAGGGACAGATCAGAGCATATTTTGAGTATCTAGCTAACAAACCATCAAATGTCAGGTTCACACTCAATATGGCACAGTCCCGGATACAATTTTTGAATGTGGAATTCTACACAACAGGTGGTAGGTTACAAAGCACACTCTTTAGGAAGAGTATTGCTGTCAACAGATCTTACATTATGACAGTGCACACCCTCCGTGCACCAAACATGCAATCCCCTTTGGGGAAATGATTAGAATGTGGAGGAATTGCAGTGAGGACAGTCAGTTTGAACAACATACGGATCATACTGTGAAGAGGTTAGAGGCTAGAGGGTAGAAAGGGGCAGACCTGGACAGAGTGGCCAACAAAGCTAGAGGGGTGAAAAGAGATACCACATCAAGCCCAAATCAGGAACCAAGGATCATTTGTCCTTCATTTCTATGTACTCCAAACTAAACTGGAAGGTTTTTAGGATTCTGGATAAACATTGGCCATTACTGAAGGGATTCCAGGGGTTGGTACACTGATTTCTAACACACCCTCTTGAATATACAAATGAAGCAGAACCAATCGGGAACTCCTTTGCCCAAGTTGCACATTTCCCAAAGTGCAGGAGTCAAGTTCTTGGTTAAAACGACCTGTGGATTTTTACACTTCTGGCGCATGCAATGTATGTCATCTGAGGGAATAGGCTGAAGAGTTTCTCATATAACACTGATATGAGCTATGATATTCGTCAGTTCATCAACTGCCAGTCTACCCATGTGATATATGTCATCATGTATGTCTGCAAGAACATATGTAGGCAGCACCACAAAATAATTTAAATCTTGCTTCCAGGAACACCGCCGAGCTTGTCATAATCTGGATGCCTCATATCCTCTGGCCTCACACAAATACATTAGTGGCTCAAATTGTGCAAACTTTGGATTTCATTGTTTTGATATAGCTCGACTATATCAGAGAGGTGGTGACAGAAAATTGAGTTTGCGAAGGCTGGGAGCTAAATGGGTTTGCAAACTTAGAGCGGTCCAGAAGGGATTGAACTCAGATAATGAATTGCGCCATTTTCTATAGGGTACAGTAAAAGCTAGGAAGGCAGGGTTGTACTGTATATTTGCTCAAACTAGAAAGGAAGGTAGTAATTTAAAGATTCATTATTGTCTCCTTATATACACTGAAATCAACTGATTGTCACCCCCCAATTGTTCTGCCTTTGCCTCATTTCCCCTTTTCCCTCTTCTTCCCCATGGATGAAAAAGGTATTGTAAATAATTTTACTACTTTCTGAAAATCATCCTCTTCATCTCTTTCCTCTTGACGTTTGTAGACATTATGGAAGCTCCAGATTGGTGCCTGGGTGCATGAGAGGCACACAGATCTCTTCATTCGTTGTTCTAAAGGCATAGTGTACACAATGCAAGACCTTTAAAGTCCCTTCATTTGTTGTTCTAAAGGCATGGCGGATTATGAGATATGTGAGACATCATAGGTTCGATATGACAGAGTACCCGACGTAAGATATTTAAATAAAGTTAGTGGCAGATATATGTTGTTTGCTTCTACACACAACGTTTCCATAAGGTAACCCTGGCAGTCAGTTTCAGATTTCTAAATCAATGGAGTACAATCAATCTCGTGTGTAACAGATTGCCCTATACTGAAGCTGAACAGCCTCTAGTGTTGTGTGAGAAGTAAATAGCGTTTAAAATTCAGTACCGGGGAATTTGTGGGCAATCCTAATAATACTTATTCACTCTCCTCAAGGGGGTCTTTTTGAGGTGCGTAATGAACTTTTGCTGCTATGCCACTTACCGGAAGGTAGATGTGTGGAAGGACTTACAACTGCCTGTGGGACAAGCTACTTTTTGACCTTTTGTACTTTGATTAAATACTGCGATATGTAGCCATGCCAGAAGATATATTTTAAGACTGTTTGTGTCTAAGCATGGTGAAAATCGGGTTTGGTTTTTCTAATTGTGTACTATGCTATATGTATTTTTTCTTTTTACGATTTTAGCTGTGGAAATTGACAGCAGAATTGCGGTTTAGCACCTCGGATGACTAGATAATGCTCGTCCAACGAATGCGAAGCAGACTGACTAGATCACAGAATTGAACCTTTGAAAGGAAGTGCATCTAAAGTTATGTAAGTTGAAGTATCCTTGTGGGTGTTGTGGGTGTTGTGTCACATACATGAGGCTCTCCCATGTACCCCTGAGACAACATGGTGAATATTTAGAACAATGTGTAAATAAGACTATTATTTTTTGTCCTACAGTGGACCTTTCTTGATTTACATCTTAGGATATCTAGGAGAACCAGTGGATTGATAATATTGGTAGGCCCTGCATAGTCTGTGTCTATGTTTCTATTACACAATAGAGGAATATTAGGTGGACTATATGCACATAAAGGTTGTTGTTTATTTTGGTGTCAGAGACTTCTTGTCTTTTTCTCATTCCTCCTTTTCTGAAAACAATATTCATGTGTCTGCATAAGTTTCTGTTCCATCTTGGTATTGTACATATATATTTTTTGTTTTTTTCGGTGTATGGTTTGGACCTGCTTCTGGAAAATAATTCTTTGATTGTAATAATATACTTTTGTATATGATGCTTTTAAATGTCTATTGGATATGTATGTGTTTTTATATTTTGTCTTTAGGCCATCCTTTTTGCAGATTTAGTATAACATTTCTAAAATGTTGTATGGATATTAATGATGTGTTTTTTGTTGTATTGCTGTTCTTTTGTGTGATAACCATTTTTTCGTGATTATGATGTGTTGTCAAAGCTGAGCGATTAGGTTCATAGACTGAACTTAGTGATGAGAGTGTATGTTTGAATTTTGGTCTTTGTGATATGTTAGTTTTTATTGTTGCTGCCCTGAGGAAGCCTTTGTTAAGGTGAAATGCGTTAGCTGCGCTTTTTGTAACATGGATGATGAATCTCAATAAAGAATATGCTACACTTACATCAAGTACCTATGAGTTATAATTTGAAGTTGACTATTGATGGAAATAATTGTGTATGTTGTCTCTATTTGTTGTGTACAAAATTTGAGAATTTATGGTCAATGAGCAGCTGACCCTTAGAGGTGGGCAATGTGTGTGCATTAGTATAAGTGACTATTCCAGGTGGTACGGCATTGGGTTCCCTGGCTGCCATTTGTTTGCTCAATACACTCAGTACCATATGAAACACATTTTGAAGCTGTAGAACAATGCAAGACAGCTAACTGGGCTGCACTGCACTTCTTAAGAGTGTGAGGATAGGATTGACCCATATCTAGCTAGATATGTGGCAATGTTGCCCTCTCCCTTTCATGCAGTACACTGCATCACTTTGGCTTGCTGCATTGATTTTTCATTATTTAAAGTTATGGCCCCATGTTGATCAACAGCTCAGACAGCATTATTCATATATGTTGAGGCCTACATCTAGTTGAGAAGATGTGAGTCTCTAGATTAGTACATTGACATTCACACATACACAACATAACGTGTGAGTTAAAAAAATGATTGGATGATAAATTGACATATTTCCTGTCAGTATAACTATCACTTGCTATTGATTAATCCCAAAAATTGGCCACTTTTTGATCCTGTCTCCGCCACCTGCCATTGTGTGCTGCATATCTCCATCATTGTCTGCATCCTCTTCCACTTTCTCAGGATTTTGTGGCTCATAGTCCATGGCACATTGGTTGTTCCGACAGATATTGTACAATATTGCACACACAAGGATGATTTTACACACCATAGAGTGAGTACAATAGTCTTCTACCTGACATGTGCTGGAAGCGAAACCAGGACTTTAGGACCCCAAAGCTCCTCTCGAAAAATGTTTCTTGTCTTTGTCTGAGTAGTGTTAAATCATTTTCCTGCCTCCATCTGAGGATTGTTGAATGGGGTCATGAGTCACTACTTCAACCCATATCCTTGGTCATCTGAAAAGTGGAAAAGACAACAGTCAATGATTTTGTATAGTGTTTCTTAGACATAACTTACCATGTGTGTTATGTATGCTGGCAAACTCATACACATTTATTTCAATTTTAGCATATAAATATTAGATACTGGTGACCTTTGCTTTACACATGTGTCTTCAAGTTCTATGTGTAATTGCACATATTCTCCATGTCCTGAGACCTACGACTCTTCTACATGCTGACTTTCACGTTTAGGCAGTAGATTACAATGATATGTACTCTGGAATATTCTTCACAGCTCTATGTTATTTGCACTCGCTATGTCTGCAAAGTTGCAAACATGTTCAGAATCTCTTGGATATATTCAGCCCTATATAGGTTGTGACAGTGCCAACATGTTTGACACTCACACATACATTTGTCCTCTTGTCACCTACGATGTCTTTGCTTACCTACATGACATTAGCACAGCCTTTGACTTGTTTAATTAATTTAGCATGGTTATTTGCTTAGTACACATAATCAGTTTCCAACATGCTTTTCCATGGCAAGGTGTTGTGCTGGTTTTAGATTGACACATAGGTATGGCAATGTAGGCAGATTTCATATGGTACAAACTTATGCATTAAAGGAAACTATATACTACAGACCTATACTCAACACTTTTAGATTTCACATGCATATATGTGATTTTGCCTTGTAAGTGATTCAGTACTTACTGCCTTGATTATGGCATCATTGATGTGGCAAGAGAGTGTTCAGTTTAGGATCCTGAGTACACTATGATAACTTTCCGTGGTTGCATTTCATTACATGCTATTTACTGGTGTATAACACTGTTGACAGCATATTTATTGATTGTCAGTTTTACATTGATGGACCGAGATGCATGAAATGTAGGCAACGTGAGCCATCAAACTGTTCATCTATCACATTGATGAAGTAAGTCATTGGGGGCTCCCATCTATGTGTATGTTTGGACCTAGAAAGGTGGTAATGGTTGAGACATATGTGCAGTTTGTAATTTTGGTATCACATATGTACCTAGATTTGACATTTACACATGATTTGATGTTACACTTACAGTGGATGACATGAATGAATTTTACAACTTCTTCCATTAGTGCTCCTGATACTTTGGTCAACATAAAAAAAAATTGGGGAGGATTTTATACTGCAGCCACTGCATCATTTCCTACAACTGGTTTGTCGATGCACAGCAATTCTGGTGCATTTCAAGCTTTGTGTTGCGCTACACCATCATTCAGATGCAGTGCTACACCCATAAATACCAGTGCATTTGAGTTGCATCGCATTTTCCCGGGGAACGCCTACATTGCATTTATTAAATGTAGCGTGACACAGCTGCTTTCAGAGCAGGTTTTGCCCTTTACATGCAATTATGCATTTTTGGAGATGCATTGTTATTAAAATATGACTTATACCTTGTGCTACCACTGCGTCACACTACTTGGCACGAGGACAGCGCAAGATTCTCATAAATATGCCCCAGTGTGTTTATGCATGATGCAAGGTGTTGCACTAGGGCAGCGGCTTAGCGTGGGCGGGGCCGCAGGGGTGATTGTCCTGGGAACAGGAACAAAATTCTCAGGGGCTCAAAATGTTAACAGAAAAAAAATGTGTACTACTCATTTTTTTTCTTTGAAAGTTTTGCGCCAGGAAGTGTGTAATAGAGCAGCCGACATGCCTGAGAATTCCAAGCTGGCCGCTATGGGGTGCCCCGCGGATGACTTCAGCCACAGGGCACTGCTGCAGGAGAAAAGGGAAGCGCGTGAGGTGAGTAGAGAGAGAGAGACCGACAGAACAAAGTGCCGCAGGAGAGGAGGACTTCCGGGTTGGTGATATCCAGAGCGAGGTGGTGTCTTTACTGGCGAAAACCAGAACTGAGGAAGAGACGAGCAACGCAGTTGACGACCGAGTTACGGCCAATCTCCCCAGTGGTCCTGGGACATTTTAGGATGCTGAGGACCAGTGGTTAATTTGGAAAAAAAATAAGTGCAGGGGCTCTTGTCAGGAGTCAGCTTGCACCAGCCTATTTCTCCTGTTAGCGCAGCCTAAAACAAAACCAACTACTAACCATGAAAGTTGGGAGAGGATCTGGCATAATGGCCAGAGCTGCCAACTTCGGAGCTGAGGAAACAGGTTTGAGTCTCGGCGTTGGCTCCACATCCTATGATTCCGGGCAAATCACTTAATCTCCCTGAAAATGAAAGTGTCCTTAACTGGTGCTCATGAAAAGCACCAGTGTTGATGATTAAGTGCTGGTGCTGAGCACCGGAAACCACCGGCTCAAATTAAGCACTGCTGAGGAACCCGACGCCAAGTCTCTGCAGGGCAGGGGGCATCTTGGGGTAGTGGGCAGGGCTACACTCACGGTACGGGCATGTCTAAACACTTACATCTCACTTGTTTTGTTGCCACTTGTACACAGCACTGGATAATCTGAGCATGGTGATCGGCACTAGAGAAAGGGCATTGATCCCTCCGGCAATCATTAACTGAATATCACAAAGTGCTAATGGTCCACAGGTTAGAGGGTGCAATACGTGCCTTGCCCCAGATGCTGGCAACCCACACTACACCGATGCATAGGGGGAAGAACTCGACACAGTGCATTTTTTTAGACATGAGGGATATCCTTCAGTATAAATTTGAATACTAGGACAACAGTCCAGCTTAAATACATGTAATTGAAATGCAATTGCACATTTTACACGTAGAAATTTAAGCAATATTCCACCAATATTCCACTTGCACTTTGTTTGTGCCTCGTTCCTATAGCATTTTAATAGCACATAAAGCCAAGTAACTGTATTTTAGTAAATCAAATTTTGCCTGAAAACCAATTGTCGTATGAGTTGTTATTATCCCATTCCACCTTATTTGCATAGGTTACTTAAAAGCGTCTGGCAACTATGTTGGCTCACTGCAAGTGCCTGAAAGTTGGTTGACACTGCCATTGCTCATCTTTGCTATATGAAGCCAGGGGGATATCTACCATTGTTGCAGCCGGTGCAGTGGTGTAGGAGCCCAGAGCCCTGAGGGGACTGTTGAACCCTAACAATTGTTGTAATTTACTACCAAACACCAGTCAAAGAGGCCATTTTTCTTGCAGGCACCAAGACCCATTACATCCTTGCTGCACTTCTATTTCTAGCGCCACTAAGCATCACGTAAGAGCTCATGCAAAACATTCTGAGGGGCTTATTTACAAGCCCACTGCGCCATCGATGCCTCACTTTTATTGACACACCAGCAGCGCAATGGGCTACCCCATATTCACAAGGCCATGTAAAGTCATCCTGCATGACTTTTCATGGCCTTGTGAATATGTTTCTCTTTCACGCATAACTCTGCGTGAAAGGGGCGTTCCATAGGTGTTGCTGTGAGTGTTCCCACGCAACATCCATGGAACCTGACATATTTCCAGATTCATAACATTTTGTAAACCTGGGAATGAGTCAGAATCCTATGCCTCCCCAAGGGAGGCATAAGGAGGCGCAATGAAGAGAAATACGCCTATTTCTCCTCGTTTTTATCTCTTTCTATGTGTGCTGCATTTTGAAGCACACATAGAAAGAGGAAGATGCCTTTAATGATTGTTTTTGTTCAGGAAGGTGTCCCTTGCTGCACAAAAACAATCATCCCCTCAGCGCAGGCACCCATGGAAAATGACGCAAGGGTGTCGGCGCTGGCGTACGGCTGCTGTTTGTGCTCTGGCGCAGGAGAGAAGGACAGGAATGCACCGTATCTTATAGATGCAGCGCATTCCTGCCCTTTTATTTTGTCACACGGCAGCGCAGCAGGAACTTGCTGTGCTGCCGTGCCTCAAAATATTGTAAATGAGGCCCTAAATTTGTTTCCGTATTTTAAAATTAGCTATAGTAACTGTTACTGTTATTGAAAGCTTAATATTAGCAACGGTGCCCACAGGAAGCACTATAAAAAACGCGTAATAGTAAGTTCGTCTGCTGCAATAAAAAAATACATGAAGCCACCCCTATTAGGCGATTTTGAGGTATAATCCCACATGAAACCATTTGGAAGCAAATTCAATACACATAAACTTTACTTTTAAATGTAAGTGTTGTTTTTTATAAAGTATAGTATACTTTTTGGGATGCTCACTTCCAGGCTCAAGGTGACCACATAGAGCAAGACAATAATGCAGGCGCTGCAGTTATTTCCTGACCTCCTGACTTATTTGACTTGTATTGATTGGCGCCCCTGCTGGGGCTCTTCGAGGGTAGGAACAGAATGCCAAGAGCACTCATTAACCCACTAGGCTGCCAGTGTTACCATTATTGCTGCAAAATGAAGAAAGGATCAAAGGTAAATAGTGTCAGAACCAAACAATGCAACAATCAATAGCAACCGGTGACTAACAGAGAATAAACAACCCCCTGCCGTTCATAATAGGAGGAGAGAAAACGTCCCAGGGGGATCATCCTCAATCATTTCCAATGCTACCTTTTATCTGTGGCCTAACAAGGGACATGTGGGCTCCAGAAGGGATAATCATGTACGGTTAGCCGGACGTGTTGCATTTTGTTTCACGTGCTGGCATTTGGAGTTAGAGAAAACAAGAGCAACATAGTATTTGGCAGGGGTGGTTGGCAAAACAAACAGGCTCCACTCTCTGAAATAGCAGGTCGACCTTCTGCCTTTCAAACGCTGGGTTTGAAGGGCTTCAGGAGCTATAGAACGCAACCAGCAATGTGAAAAAAGATGGTAAATTAAACTTATTTTGTGTTTTTTTGGTTTTAGAGGTGCGACATAAAACACACATGAAAAGAGCCACCTTGGCTTGAATCTCTGTTGATGGTACTAGGATGGAAAGAGCGCCGGGCCTTTTAATACAAATAGAAGACAATGCCTTGATGGAGCCCTAAGCTATGCCTATACATATAAAGGTACCCGGAAAGAGTCATGTCTACATGACATTGTAAGCTATTGAGCTAGAACAAACGTAGGTTTATTTATTGTTTTGTGTACATGTCTTTTTAGGTAAAATGGGTGTTTATTCATATGAAGTTTGGACTTTTGGTTACTTATAATGTATGGATACATAAATCAATGAAGAATATTGGTATCCTAGGTTAGGAAAATTGAAGGTATTCTGTTGCGTTCGCTGAAAAGGTAGGTGATCAAATAAGTATGGCACATGTTTATTGTTAACACTGCAGGAGGAATTGGCGATGGCTAATGAGAGTGTAACTGGGAATTCAATTTTCCACTTTCGATGTAATCAAATAGATTGCAAAATATAAGAAGTAGGTTATCTAAATACGTGGATGGCTTCATCTATGTCAACCTATATTAGCGCTAGCATGAAGTGTGTTTGGGTAGGCACTACGGGGCATATTTATGAGGGGCTTACATCACGTTTCCACCACTCAAAGTGGTACATGTGTGACACAAGCCTCTAAGTTAGATCTATAAAGCCACGGAAAGCCACATTGGGTGGCTTTGATTGGCTTCATAAATCTGGAGTAAGGCAATGCACCGCAAATCACTGCGTTGTCTTACTCTGAGCAAGGGAGGTGTTCCATGGCTGTTGCAGTGGATGTTCCCACGCAAATCCCATGGTTTTTGACGCATTCCCAGATTTACCAAACCTGGGAATGTGGCAAAAAGATACGCTTCACCCGGTGAGGCGTGACAAGGAGAAATATGCGTATTTCGTCCCCGTTTTTTCCTCTGCGTGCTGCAAGCTGCAGCACACATAAAACGAGGAAAACGTCTCTATGGATTTATTTGTGTCAAAAGATGCCCCTTCCTGCACAAAAACAATCCTGCTGGCAACACATGCACCCTTGCACCACTGTGCAAGAAGCCTATGTTGGTGCTAGGCTGCCGAAACAGCGCCTGTGCAGAGGGAAAGGACAGGAATGTGCTGTATTGCTTAAACCACATTTCTGCCTTTCGTAAATATGCCCCCAGTGCTTAATCTGAGCAGGTGGTTTCTGATACTGGGCACCGGCACTTAATTGTTAACACTGGCACTTCTGACATTCTGCCACAAGATGGCAGTATTGTCTAATACATAGAAGAGCACAATTACAGTTGTTTATTAATTTAATATACATGAAAACTCTTATAGGTTGGGGGTGTTGGATAGTTTGAATTGTCACTCTTGTAAGAGTGTGATGGTTATTAGTTGTGTGGTACTGTCATTGGCAGCGCTGGTAGGGGGAATGGGTGGTGCAAGCTGCAGTGGCCTCCTGATGAGGCCCCTAGCACTTATTTATTTCTTTTAAGTCAAGCACTGTGCAAAACCTCCCTAATGTTAAGGCGGTCAACCATGCTATTTTGTTTTCATAACTTAGCGCAGGTTAGCAGCTGCATATGTGTTAAGTCAGTCTTTATTCAACTCTGATTTGGTTCTCTCAGCAGCCACAAATCACTAAGGTTTGCCCCTGTGCCGTTAACATCAAGCAGGCAGTAAGAGTTATATTTCAGCTCTGCAGCACGTATTTTTCAGTTCACTTCAGACGTCACACACACTTGTATTGCTTTTTCTTCATAGAGGTGGAGCCTGGCATTGCAATATACGACAGAGACAGGAGGACTCCTTTCTGAACTCCACCCTTCCTCCTTTGTCACAGAGCGGGGCGGGGTCAGTGAAGCTTGCTGATCCTTCTCCCGACCTTGTGACAAGAGGGAAAACGAAATGTTGTGAGTCTGAATTGAGTGACATGAAGCCTAACGAAGGGCTTTTTTCTGTATAGCCCGATGATGCATCAATCAGCTGTGCTGCTGTTTGCTAACCCGCACCACCCACCCACTAATATGAAAGTGAAGGGCTGTAAAATGGTAAGTCCATTCGTGACTGGGCTCTGTGCACTGGAACTTCAGGAAGTGCCTGATTGCCTGGCCTTTACTATGAGTGAGGCTTAGGCAGCAAAGCACTTAACATTACTTTACATATGCCTACTGACTGTCAGAGTTATATTTATGTAAAAAACGATAATGGGTTGCCAAATAGATGAGTGTGCGGAGCCCCAAAGCCCTAATCAAGAAACAGCTGCTGGTACTGATCTTGGGCACGTCCCTTTATCAATAATCTGCAAAAGTAAACGTTTCTCTGGAAGTTTCCTAAATTCTTAACACACCCACACTCCTATATGTATGATCCAGATGAGGGTTTTGATAAGATGCTCTCATTTTCCTTTGTTCCACAGAAGCAAAGGTTGTTTTTGGGGACTAAGAAAATGTACTGGATATAACCTCAAAAAGAGGGGGTTTCATGCCAGCCACTTAATGTCAAAGTCATTCACCGGGCACTGGATTATGATTAAACTTTTCCCTATTTTAATAAGTTTCAGGCTTTAATGTTTATACAAAAAAGGAAGATGGCACACATTTTTTCTAATGAGAGGAAGCAAAATCCACTTTTACCTTACCTTTGCAGAAATACACGCTCTTTAACAACCTTGGGCCAGATTTATCATTCTTTCATGCAGCACAATGAAGCAAGCCACCTTGATGCGCTTAGTGAAAGGGTAAGGGAAGGAATGCGCCATACTTAACATTGTATGGCCCATTCTTGTCCTTACTACAATTTAGGCTCCCTCGTGTCATGGTGCAAGAGTGTCTGCACAAAAACAATCCTGAGAGGCATTTTCCTCTTTCTATGTGTTCTGCAGAATACAGCACACATAGAAAGAGGAAAAAACAGGGTAAAATAAAGATATTTTTCCTTGTTGCGCCGCATTTGGGGAGGTGTCGCATTTTGGCTCATTCCCAGGTCTACCACTAATGATAAATTTGGGAATGCACCAAAATCCATGTGTGGATGTGTGGGAACAGCAAAACACACAAGATGATGGACGGAATGTTGCACATTGGCAAAACATTCACCCCCAGTCACAGATCTGGGTTTAATCCATCGTTATTTTGCTCACCACGCCACCCCAGTTCAGACATGGCCATATGCAAATCAGTCTTGACCCTGTGCCTCATGGGAACAGTGCAGCCCGAACTGCCAAGCCATGTCTTCCCTGGACCGGAATCAAGCATCCTAGGACCGGTTTCTGGCTATCAGCCGTCATCAGCCAGGATAGCTTGACTCCATTGGCGTAGTGAGCACTGGACCCACGTCTGGGCATACCCTTCCCACATAGGGCGAACAGCAAAACACACAAGATGATGGACGGAATGTTGCACATTGGCAAAACATTCACCCCCAGTCACAGATCTGGGTTTAATCCATCGTTATATTGCTCACCACGCCACCCCAGTTCAGACATGGCCATATGCAAATCAGTTTTGACCCTGTGCCTCATGGGAACAGTCCAGCCCGAACTGCCAAGCCATGTCTTCCCTGGACCGGAATCAAGCATCCTAGGACCGGTTTCTGGCTATCAGCCGTCATCAGCCAGGATAGCTTGACTCCAGTGGCGTAGTGAGCACGGGACCCACGTCTGGGCATACCCTTCCCACATAGGGCAAACAGCAAAACACACAAGATGATGGACGGAATGTTGCACATTGGCAAAACATTCACCCCCAGTCACAGATCTGGGTTTAATCCATCGTTATTTTGCTCACCACGGTCCTAGGATGCTTGATTCCGGTCCAGGGAAGACATGGCTTGGCAGTTCGGTCTGGACTGTTCCCATGAGGCACAGGGTCAAGACTGATTTTCATATGGCTATGTCTGAACTGGGGTGGCGTGGTGAAGCAAAATAACGATGGATTAAACCCAGATCTGTGACTGGGGGTGAATGTTTGCCAATGTGCAGCCTTCCGTCCATCATCTTGTGTGTTTTGCGATGTGTGGAAACACCCACGCTTCACCCATGGAATGTCTCCCTGGGGCAAAGTAACGCAAAGCAGTGATTTGCGCTGCCTTGTGTTACTCTAGATTTATCAAGCCACGCAGGGCCACGCAAGGGAGCCTTGCATGGCTTGATAAATGTCACTTAGGTTTTGTGTTGCCCCTGTGCCCTCTTGGGTGGCACAAGGGTGACGCAAAACCTTGATAAATCTGGCCCTTTGTGTTTAAACACCTTTTCTAAAATGTTTCTTCTGCCAGATCTCCCTGGGCATGTAAGGGTAGAAAACCTGGAATAAAAAGTTCAGAAATATCATGTCTTAATGATACATTTTCCTGTGAAGTATACACATGGCCTTGAACTGGCTGTAAGCTTTGACTCTAAGCCAAAAAGAATCCCTTGGGGCTGAACATCACTCTTTTGTTGTAGGTTTTTAGTGTTTGCATTGAGATAGAAGGAGAGCAATTGCATAATGCCTTATGGAAGTCTAATTATAAAAATACTTAGATTGGCCTAAAACTGGGTCAGAGTACATGGACAGAATTTGTTTTTCAGTCAGAAAAAGTAGTTCCTAACGTAAGGAAGCGTACTGGTTTGTAACTGCCCAGGTTAGAGTAGTCTTTTGCTTACATTTAAACATTTCTGACTTTCTTGGAAGCTATAACCATAGCATATTTCCAGGAATACTCATGTGCAGCCATCTACACAAACAGGAAGATAGGTGTACATTTCCATTTGTGAAAATGTTATGTTAAAGTGCATTTTCACTTGCTACATTTTTTGTTTTTCTATAGGGAAAATATTTAAGTCATGGAGAAATCCCCTCTCAATCATCTGTGAAAAATTATTTTAACTCTGCCCTTGAAAGCAGTAAATCTATGACAATTTTGAGGCTGGCGAACTACCTACAAATGTTTGGTGAATAGCCATAAACCTGCAAGCTTATGGGTGTTCAATACCTTTTACAGGTGGGTCAGCCATTGAAAGCCCAGAAACCCATACCTGTGAGAAGATTTTCTCACATGGAAATGTTCCCATACTGGAGATAATTTCTGTGTGGTAAGTCACCATTTTAGTTCCGATTCTAAACAAAAGTGGGACTTCAGTACCTAAATATCTTTATAAATCGAACAGTTGGTGAAGAAATAAGGGCAAGTTAACTGTATTAACCAAAAACAGATGTATTTATCATGATAAATTAGATATTACCATGTTAATGTGCAGATATTCCTAACCTATCAAATATGTGAAACCTTTAAGCAGAAATTGACTGTGCTGTAGCGTTGCTGGGCCCCAACTGAAGCAATTTTTTCTTCCTCTCTTCCTCTGATATATTTTATACCATTCTCTTGGTCCTCCGATTGACCATGTTTTGTGCCGTGAGGGGCTGGATAAAAAGTTCCCAATAGTCATCCAATGAGGAACAGGAATTGGATATCTAGACTACAAACTAGAAATTAAACTCATGTAAATTACCCTCAAAACAAGGCTTTAAAGGTAGAGGATTACCACGGCAAGCCCAAATCTCCTGAAGAAATGTAGGCGAGACAAAATCATACACCAAAAGCTCGGTTAAAGCTATACAGAATAATAGCATTAGTATTTGATGCTCTGAGATCTCTCTAGTATGACCATTCCTGATCATTGATAAACCCAAATTAAGAATGCACATTCACTTGAATAGAAACAATCATGATAACTGAGTCAATATGGAAATTTTAGTATAGTTTATCAATGATTTAGGTAAAACAAATGCATCAGCAAATTTGCATCAAGTTATAAGATAATTTGGTCAAATTCTAATGATATACTAAAGCTCAAGAGTTCAGGAAGAGACATGAAGCATGCCAGTTTAAGCATTCTTTCAGAAAGGAAGAGACCGCTCGGTGCATATAGCATATGCGTCGGGTCAGGAAGAAGCCAGGTGAGTCTGCATCGGGAAAATCAAGATTGAAAGGAAAATTCCGCAAATCTCCATAAATGGATAAACAGCTACCCATCCATCACCATCAGCATGTGTGTTTGCGCCAATCCGCTCAAAATCGCCCAGCATTCCCCTTGTCCACTCAATCGGGCAATATTATATTCTTAAAATTCCGGGGATGATACCTCCTGGAGTCACCTCATTTGATCAGACCATTCAGTTCATGCTAGGTCTCTGTCTTTTGATAAGTGAAATATGTTTTCATTTGCCAGCTGCTCTCTCCTCTTCTCTGTCGTTACCTTCAGCACTTTGGATACTGGGGCGGCCCCAGCCTTTTGTCTGTGACATTGGTGGTTCCACCATTGTGCTAAATGGCAGTTTTCAGAGTGACACTTTTGAGCTCCCAAAGCCATCATCTGTCCCGTTCCTCCCACAATGCAGTTTCGTTGTATAATGTGTATATTGTGAGTTGCTCATTGTTCTTTTTGAGGATAAAAACATATCTGTGACGTGGAATTTTTGACAGTGGTGATATGAATTGGGGTGGTCGCAAAATTCAGCATACAGAACCACATTTGATCGGAAAAGCAACAAGGAACAAAAGTGTACATGAAAATGGGTCGTGAAACAGATTTAACAGGGGGAGTAGATTTGAAAGAGGAGGGGGAGCGCGTGCGGCAACAAATAAGTTGGCCGCCTAGCCCCGGAGCTCCGTATCGCGGCGGGAAATGCTTTTTTTTTGCACTGAAACGAAGCGTTTCATGTGTTGGAAGTGTCCCTGAGTGGTCTTCTTCCACTATTATGGCTTTTTTCCGCCTTTTTACATGAAAACAACGCAAAACTACTGCAGCTCTTCTACGGCCGCCATTTTGAATTCTTTTGCGATGTCATTTCTTCATTTCTCCTCAGGTACAATGCCTTTATCTTGACTTTCACCACAATATTTTACAGTGCCTGCTATTTCATGCTTGACCAGTCTTTTTCTGGTTCAAAAGAGGATTTATCATTTTAACACAGCATATTGCGCAGTTAAGCTCTGGAGTTCTCTTCACATGCTGTGGGGTGTTTGCTGGTGATATCTCTTGCTCCAGCGCAGTTTCTCCTCCCTTTGCTCTATGGGTAGGAGTAAGAAGCTGTTACTCACTAACAAGAGATTCACTGCCCATATTCCCCTGTCTGATTCTCCTCATATCGATTCTGCGCTTCAAGAAAATAGCAAAATGGCGCAATCCGGATCTTCAAAGTCGACGGTCTCGCCAACATCTTCAATCAAAATGCAGACTCTAGCCTCTGCCAACAAGCATCTTAAACAGGACCCTCCCTCTCCACCAAAGTCTGTTTCTCCGGTGTCTCTGGACATTGTTTTAGAGGAAATTCGTGCTTTGCGTCCATTTGTTGAGGAAACCAATTCCCGCCTGCAAGTTTTGGATACCAAATGGTCATCTATGGAATCTCGTATTGCCATAGTGGAGCAGCAAGTTGATGACCTACAGAATGTATCCACCAAATTGGTTGCCCTGGAGAGGGAGGCCCTTTGGTTGAAGAAATCAGTGGAAGATCTTGAAAATCGAAATAGGCGCAATAATCTTCGCTTGTATGGTCTTCCTGAGGGTTTGGAGAGTAACGATCCCGTCCACTTCTTCAACACCTTTCTCACAAAGCTTCTAGACCTTCCTGCATCTACAAACTTGAATATTCAACGAGCTCACAGGCTGGGCCCCCGCTTGTCTTCGCCAATTTTCCTTCGAAACCACGGGTGTGATTTTTCAATTTTTGAAATTTACAGACTTGTTACTAGTTTTAAATGCAGCTAAACATAAAAAACAGCTTGTCTGGTCAGGCTCTAAATTATTTATTTCCCAAGATGTTTCTTCATCAACAGCTAAACGACGGAAAGAATTCCTTGATCTTCATCAAGCTTTACGTACGCTTGGAGCACGTTATGGACTATTTCACCCCTGTTTATTCAAGGTCACTTTCCAAAACAATACTTCTACTTTTGATGATCGGGCAGAACTGAAGAAATTCATTCATTCGCACTCTGCGACGTTGATGGAAATTTCTGGTCCTCTTTCTTCTACATCCTCCATACCTTGACTTTCTCCTCCTTCATTACAGGATTTGGTTCGCTTTGACTTATCTAACGCTTTTCTTTGCAGGTTATTGTTAACAAGTGTGGTATAACATGTTCTTCTTACTTTTTATTTTTATCTTTTCTCCCTCTATATCTCTGCAGGTGTTTCTTTTTTGACATATCTCTATATCCGTTTCCTATTTGTCTCATATGATCCCCGCTGTGGTGCTTCCTCCCCGGTTGGTTGTGTCGTCTTCTCCTTTGTGTCGCCACTCCTCGTATATTTCTTCTTGTCTCTCCTCAGAAGGTATGTATTACAGTCGTCAATCCTTTTGTTTCCTCATTTGCATTCTTATTTTGTACTAATGGATGTCATGTACTGTCTTCTCTTAATGTTCCTCCTATTACTCTCCTCCTTTCCCCTCCTTTTTCCTTTTTTCCCTTCTTTTCTACAATTCTCTCCTTTTTCTCTACTGTTTCATTCACCTATGGCTTTTATTGTTGATCGTGTTACTTCATATACTTCTCAATGTAGCATTGTTGTTGCTTCTTTTGTTCTATTTTTATTACTTATTTTTTTCCATTCAGAGTTGTTACTTGGAATGTAAAATGATTTATTAACCCTATAAAAAGGCAGAGAATTATTTCTCATTTAGCCTCCTATAATCCTGATTTAGCTATATTGCAAGAAACTCATTTGTCACAGGCTGAGGCTCTTAAACTTAAACGCAATTGGGTTGGTTCAGTTCTTGTTTCTCCTACCACTACAAAGAAAAATGGTGTTATTATTTTATGCCATAAAAAGTTGAAATGTTCTGTTGCATCGCAAGAAATTGATGCAGATGGTAGATGGATTTTAGTTAAATTACTTATTAATGATAATATCTCTTTAACTGTCTTCAATATTTATGGTCCAACTCAACAGGATTATTCCTTCTGGCCTACTATTACAAATAAAGGTTTGCAGCACAAAGATGAATTTTTTATCCTAGGGGGCGATTGCAATCAGATCATGGACCCCTTTATTGACCGTAAGTCCCAGGTACGTTTTGCCCCTCACAAAGCTCCCAAACAATTTCACAGTACCATCGCACAGACACATCTCGTAGATGCTTGGTGATTATGTAACCCAGACCAAACAGAATTTTCTTTTTTCTCCCCTCCACATGGTTTTTTAACCCGATTAGATTACCTTTTTCTGTCTAAACCATTGGCTCAAAATCTCATTTCATCCTCAATTGAACCTACTTTGATTTCTGATCATGCCCCAGTGATTGCTGATTTTGATTTGCTCCCTCTGCATCCCAAGTCCTCCAGGTGGAGGTTTAACAACTTCCTTTTACAAGATCCAGTTTTTTCTTCCTCCTTCACCTCTTTTGCTGAAGAATTCTATTTTTTCAATGAAGGTCCATCTGTTTCTTCTGCCTTGGTGTGGGTTGCTTTTAAAGCTGCTGCCCGAGGTTTCATCATTGATTTTGTTTCTAGGAAAAAGAAACATACCCTTTCTCAACACAAAGTCCTACTCGATAACATCAAACGCGTGGAGCATCAATTTTATACCTCCTCATCAGATTCCACTCTGCAGAAGCTTGTTCGTGCAAAGCTGGATTTTAATAAGATTTCTACAGACAATGCTTCTTCTATTCTTCTTTGTAGTAGCGCCCGATACTATGGAGGCCGTAATAAAGTTGGTTCTCTTTTAGCTAACTACCTCAAATCCAGAAAAGAAAGAACACTGATAGATTCTATCCAGTCAGCGGATGGGAAACTTCTTTTTAAGGACCATGCCATTTTAGATGAATTTGCCTCCTTTTACGAAACCTTATACACTCCGGAGTCTCCAGCACCGTCCCCTCTTTTCGACTCGTATCTCAGCCATGTTTCTCCTTCTTCATCTTTAGGTCTTGATTTCGATTCCCTAGATTCGGATATATCGATCGAGGAGATTACTAGTTCTCTAGGCTCACTAATGAAAAACAAATCCCCTGGCCAGATGGTTTTTACGTCGAATTTTATTTACATTTTTCTAGTATCTTACTCCCAAAACTCTTTAATCTCTTTCAGTATTTTTGCACTACTGGTGCAGCAAGTGGTACTTTCCTGGAGGCTTCTATCTGTCTTATTCATAAAGAGGGTAAAGATCTGAAATTCTGCAAAAATTATCGTCCTATTTCTTTGATAAATGTGGGTTATAAAATGTTCGCTAAAATATTAGCACTACGCCTTGAATCACTTCTGCCTCATTTAATTGGTCCAGAACAGTGTGGTTTCGTCAAGGGCAGACTAACATCTGATAATTCCCGACTATTCTTTAATGTCCTAAACAAAGCATCTACTCTACCCTATCCCTTAGCTGCAATATCTATTGACGCGGAAAAGGCTTTTGATAGAGTTGATTGGTCTATTTTATTTAAATCACTCCATTGGCATGGTTTTGGGCCTAAATTCATTTCCCTGGTCTCATTACTTTGTACCACACCTACCGCCTCTACTATTGTCAATGGTCTTGTTTCAAAACGTTTTTCCCTTCATTATGGCGTACGACAGGGTTGCCCCTTATCTCCTCTTCTTTTTATCTTATCTCTGGAACCTTTTTTGTCTCACATTCGCCATAACACTTCCATTTCTGGATTTCTATATGGAGACCAACACTTGAAGCTTTCTGAATATGCAGACGATATCTTACTCTTTATATCCAATCCAGGAATCCTCTCTCCCCCCCCCCTTATTACAAGAAATTTCATATTTTTCGACGGTATCAGGTTACAAAATTAATTCTGACAAAACAGAGATTCTCCCTATAACCAAATATTGCTCTAAACATCATTGTGACCTAACTGGATTTCGCTGGAATAACTCAAAAATTAAATACCTTGGTGTATGGTTTACCAATTCCATTCCGGACTTGATCACAATAAATATGAAAGAAATCCTAGATCGGGTTTCCAAACTACTCTCCTCCTGGAACCCTCTCTTTGTTTCCTGGTGGGGACGCCTTGATTCTATTAAGATGATGGTCACCCCTATAGGGTTATATGTTCTTTCAATGCTCCCAGTTCATATCCCTTCTTTTTATTTCAATAAGTTGGATTCCCTTCTTTCTAAATTCCTATGGAATAGTAAAAAATCCAGAATATCTCTATCTCATCTCAGGAAGTTAAAATCTATTGGAGGTGTGAATTTCCCAAATTTTAGATAATATCATAAAGCCTTTTGTCTCAAACAGGCTTCTTATTGGCTTCATACAGATGTCTTCTCTCTTACTCCTTTATGGGTCAATATTGAATGCTGCCTTTTCTCCCCTTTCTCTTTCCCAGAGATCCTCGCTTTTACCGCCAAAACTAGCCTCACATCTCTCCCGCTATTTAAACACACTTGCTCATTACTAAGACCTCATTATCAACCAAAGTTAATCTCCCGGAATACATTTTTACGTTCTCCTCGGATTTGGATTGTGAATGGAGCACTGATGTTTGGAACAAGATCTGGATCACATCGTTAAAAATCTCTAGATCTGCATCTACTACTCAATCTATGTTTTTTCTGTACCATAGATTGTTTTTTACTCCTGTCTCCATTGCTACTTTTACACACTCTGATAATAAGACTTACTGGTCCTGTGACCATCCATTGGCTGATTTATGTCACCTCCTCTTTTCTTGTCCTCACATAGCCTCATTTTGGTCACAAATTTGGTCTAGGGTCTCAACTATTTTTAATCTCCGTACTCCTTTCTCAAATATCATTCTCTTCATAGGTAGTTTATCAGAGTCACTTGGGTAACTGTCTCATGAGCGGGGGCTGTTCGACCTCATGTTAGCCTTAGCCTGTCAACAGATTACACTTAATTGGAAATGCTCAAACAAACTTTTAGTCAAATCCCGGTGGAACACTCTATGCCACTATCATAGGTTGGATACTGCTTTCGCATTCTGTCATCATCCACAGAGAAATAGAGATATATTTTGGTTACCACTAACTGTTTATTTGAATAAGATCTCCATTGTTCAGATATCCCGTAATTGTTCTGAAAATTTCCAACCTCCATGATTTTCCTGTTCTACTTCTTTGCCTTTTTTTCTCTTTTTAAAAATATTTATTATTGTAATTCTATTTGAATATATCAACCTATATTCCATTTGTTCTGATTTATATTTATTGATATTTGATTCTCAGTTGTAGAGCATATCTTATTTCTCCCCTCTTTTTCCCTCCCTCACCCTATTTCGGTTTTCCTCATAAATCCCAAAAAATTGTAAACGGCTTTCTACTATGTTTTATGGCATATTTCATTCCTTATAATCTGATTATCCTTGAATATTGTTCTGATTTTTGCCCAATGTTGTATGATGAATTTTATTTCAATAAAGCTTACTAAACATTACAAAAAAAAGATTTGACAGAGGAACTGGTGGAGAGACATAGTGAAAAGAGAGTTGCTGGGAAAGCAGGTTTGAGAACAGAACACTCAGAGAAAGGCTTTGAGATAGTGAATGGACAAAAAGTCTGGCATGGGTGAGAAGAAAAGGAAATGTCAGTAGACTGTCATGAAATGTGAAAGGCCAGATGAGAGAAGCCACGAGAAAGTACTGTGCTCACAAGTATAGGGAATTGTAAACATGCACTGATGGAGCCACACACAGCCATACTTTGTCTGCAGTTGCAGAGCACGTTCAGGGTACCACAGTCATTCCAGCATAGCAATTGGGCAATGAACAATGACGTGGAAGACCAAGGCCAGCATATGAACATGGAATCCCCAGGTCAGAGGCTTGATGGGAACATTTTTTAGGGAGAAAGATGGGATAAGCGGCCTTGATCTGTGGACCAGCGTAACAATGTACCTAAAACCTATGGTTATAATATTCCTTAGAAATGGTTATGAGAAAAAAAGAACATATTTATTTTGCAGGAATCTTCCCCTCTGTGAGAGAGGATTAAAGAAAGTTCACAAGTTCAAAAGTATACTTCTCACAACTCTACTTGTAGGGCCTATGCCAAAGCTTACAGTTTTATAGGTACTAACATCTCTATGCGTCAGTACAACCATACTACCTAGAAGTATGAAAGAGAAAAAACTGAAATGTATGTAAAGGCTTGCTTCCAATTAGTTAAAATAACACGCATATCACCCTTCCATGATCCTAGAATGCTACTTTAAATTAATTGCATGGAGATTGAACATTTTTCTTCAAAGACTTTTTTGTAGAAGGGACGTAAACTAATTATATTTGCTTGATTGGAAGCAGGAAATATATCTCGCATAGACAGTGATGTTTGTAATTAAGTTGTTCCAGGAGGAGGGGATTTTGATCAGAGCAGATGCCTTTCACCTCCAGCGGCCTACGTTCCACTAAGTGCCAAATTTAGCTGTAGTTGCTCTACATGGTGTTTTTAATAAGGTGCAATAACTTCTACTGAAAAGCATAGTTAATTTTATTCTTGTTCTATGTTTTTTTGCAGTAAATGAGTCAGTAAATTCAAGGCTCAAGTGATAATCTTGAACAGTGCTTTTCTACTTAGTGAATGCTTGTTTCGTTCCAACTGTATTGGTCTTCCACTCCAAAGCCCTAGTGGAAAATATTAAAAAATATGTAGCTTGGAAATCCTCAGTATAAGTATGTTTACAACGTATTCAAATCTCTTACTAGTAATGAATACTTTGGAGCTGAATCACAAAGGCATGTAAAATTGTGTAGATTAGCATTCCTGTAGTTCTCTTACATGCCTCTCTGAATTGGTCCCAAACTTCTAATAATAAATAAATGGGAATATTTAGATCCTATTTATATACAACTAATACAAATAGAAGGACTGTACCTGACTAACTACTTAATGAGACTACCTAATTGGGTACTGGAAAGTATTGAATTAATCAGGGTATTACATCCGACTTGATGCCCAAGTCGAGGAATGTCACTATTAAAGTTGAGCAACTTTTTGAAAGTTTCCATTCTGTGCCCCAGCTAGGCCAGTGACTTTGCACAAGCCCTGGTCAACAGACAGCTTTCTGCCTGCCTTGGGAGATGTGTGAATGAATCCCCAGCTTGAGAACAAAGGCAGGTGCTGCAGAGTGAGCTGCAACCTTCTTTCCCAGGAAGGTTAGCCCAAAAGGTGAGCTTCAAAGGGGAAGCCACATTTGAAGGGCCACCTGCAACAACAAACCCGAGCAGGATGCGTTTTGTTCCTGCACACAAGCTAAAGGCAGCGACAGAGAGAGAAAACCCGTCCCCAAATCGGTTTTCCTGTGGGCATGTAGCCCTTACAGATCCACACCTTTTGGGTGGACTACCAAGCTCCTGACAGTCGAGAGAAGGTTTAGACATCTTGAAAGTGACAAAAATATTGAACTTGGGATTGCCACATGCCAAACATCACCAGAACTTTGCCTCAAATGAGGAGGGGACCTACTAGCTCATTGGCTAGTGATAGTGTTGTCCCCTTGGTGCACTTTCCTGGGATAAAAAGGCCACACCTGGCACCCTGAACCTCAGTACACATTGGATTTGGAGAGAAAACATAAAGAGTTTGGCCTGTGCCATTGGCTCCTTGTTAGGGGAAAAGTTGATCCCTGGCCCCAGATCAAAGCAGTGACTCATCAGCTGGCCCCCTGGAACAGCACCAGGGACCTCAAAGCTGAGTAAGCCCCAACCGGCAAAGCAGTAGCCACCTATGAAGAATCGCTCCTCGCTAGGGCCGGGCTGAGAATGCAAACCAGCCCTGGCAATTAAGTCAGACCGGGCCCAGGAGGCAGGGGTGCTGGTGGGAAACACTGCTGCTGCTTTTTTTGCAGGGGGCTGACATTGCAGCACTGCTGCAAAACCAGACCCCAGTAACAAAAACAGCCCCCACCGGTCCAAAACCAGCCACCACTCTTCCGGCCCACTATGAAAACGCCTGATGCCCGCTACCACCAGTCCGGACCTGCTGATCGCCACTGCCAGGCACACCAAGAGACAAATCCGAGATAGCCAGAAGTTGCACCCAAGTCTGCTGGACCTGGGAGTGCTATCAGAGACCGGATGCATTGCCCAAGAGGGACACTAGCCCCCCCTACCCCAACAAGCTGTCTCACAAAATCGGTAGCCCAGCCGGCCTGCTACTGTCCCAAAGAGGAGGTTGTGGAACCCCCAAAGTGCCATAGTTGCCACAACCCACCCCTGGACAGAGGGATGAACCACACTTCAACCCCGTCGACGGCACAGCACCAGGAGCATTCTTTGAGCATCTTCTGCCTATATCCTCAGCATCAGTATCACTGCATTAATGTCTCTGGAGGTTGTCTTGTAAATTTTGGAACTTGTCTTAAAAATGCTCTTGTGGCCAGGTAACTGCCCAAAGTAACCTTATTGGACTCCTAGACCTCCGCTCTTTCAGATTTGGATGTCCAAGCTAGGCCGGAGTCGCTGATGCTAACCATTGATTGTTTGCGGTTTAATTTGAAAGTATTTATTTCTTCACAAATTTGTATCTTCGGAACCCTTCAATGGATTTTAATGATCAAGGAGTCTAAAAATTTGTAAATATCTGCTTCATTGTTATAAAAAGTTGTTGAGCCTCTTTCTTGTTGTGTGGCTTTCTTATTTCGTTGTTTGGTGCTGTTAAATGCTTCACACTAAGTTCATTTGCCAAACCTTACTGCTCACAGCCACAGCTACCATGGGTTGAACTAAGGTTAAGTAAAGGAGACTGACTGGACCCAGGATGGTATTTGCAAGTGTACTCCATGATAAGGCCCCACAGCCATATCATGTAGTACACCTAAAACCTCACATTGGTGCCTAGCGGTGGGATCCAGAACTTGTGTTTAGATGTACCAGATAACTAATAAGTTGGTAATCACAGAAAGCACATTCGAAGTGGGGTCAAAGTAGCAGTTTCAGAAGTGTGCCAAAAGGCACTGTTTTTCCAGGAGCCAAAGAAGTCGACAACCAGTTTTTCCTAAAGTGGCAAAATGTTTTTGAAAAGGCTTAAAGATGGATAACATGGCAATATTTGGCTAACATGCCCAAAGTAAAAATCAATGATTTGTACAAGAGAAGTGGAATTGGTCTAGGCATGACTGCCAGAAAGTAGGAATTGGAAAAATCCCTCAGATGATGGGAAGAGGCAAGGAGAGCCCAGGTCCACTCGGCAAGAAAAGTCATGACTGGTAGTGGCGATGAAGAGGACAATGGCATAAGTCCTTTTGAAACTGAGGGGAACAACAACACTGTGGTTTCCAGAGCAAGATCAAGACAGGATTCACTATCTGGGAGTGAGAGGAGCTTCACTTCCATAGGGAGAATCAAAGTGCTGGAAGACCCGCTTGCCCTTCTGGAGATTGAGGGAACAAATTGGCTCTCCAAGAAAACTGGCCCTCCAGGAATAAAGGGCCAAGCTGGGGTTAACTTCCCAAGAGAATGGTGGCAACAACAAACAACCAGAGGTGCATACAGGAGGTGCCCATGATCCCAGGTTACCCAAAGGGATAGTTCCCAAGTTTATACAGCGGGATGACACAGATAAGTGGCTGGCATCCTATGAGAGCGCTCGCAAGATCAGAAGGGTGGGTATTCAACATTGGGGGCCCTAATGTTCGAGTTAGCACCAACAGTGGGGAGAGATAGTTTGATGACACTAAAGAATGAGGTGGCTGAATCTTTGACCCACATGAGAGAGGCACTAATTGAGCTGTTTTGGTCTCACCCCATAGGAATACAGACTAAAGTTCAGGAACCCATCCAAGGGGTCAACACAGACATGGGTGGATTTTTTGGATGCGTCTGTAAAAGCACTGGATGGCCGGCTAAAGGGTAACAAAGTTGAAACCTACGAGGAGCTCTACAATTTAGTGGTCAAGAAGCACATTCTTACAAATTGTACCTCAGAGAAGGTACACCAGCAGCTGGTAGAATCAAAGCTTTCTAGCCCTAGGGAGTTGGGCAAGTGGGTTAGAACAATAGTTCCCAAGAAAACCCATAGAGGTAATCCCAAGAAGGGGAGCGACTAGGCCCACAGAGGGTGGTGGTAAACCTACCAAAGAGATTCCCCCAGAACCCTAAAAGAGAGGAGATCAAAACCCATCCCAGCATTAACAAGCTGAGTAGTGGGGACCCAGAGTTTAAAAAACTCTTAGACAGTAGACCTTGCTTTGACTGTAAGCAAACAGGGCACTACAGAAGGGACAAGGCCTGTCCCAAGAGAAAGGTAAGCACTAGTTTAGCCAGTGTAGCCTTTTAGGAGGATTCTTCTGATGAGGATATCCTAGTTACCTTTAACTAGGAAAAGGGCCCAGATGGTGTGTTGGTGATTCCTGGGAGTGGTAGTAAATACTTTCACCACCTTAAAGTCAATGGGTTCCCAATCACTGCCCGGAGAGACCCAGGTGCTAGTCACACCATATTGGTGGACATGTTGGTGTCCCCAGAACAGTACTTGCCAGAAGAAAAAAGGAGAGTAAGGGCTATCTCAGGGGAGGTCACTAACAGAACTGTGCCATTAATAAATCTAGAGCTAGGGGGTACCCTTAGATGTTATAGGGTGGTATTCAGTCCAGACCTCCGCTTAGGTTGTCTCCTTGGCAATGACCTACCAGAGCTTGGTCTAAGCCCAGATGGGGCAGCTGCCCAGGGCACTGCCTCACCCCAGGGTCTTGGAGGTCCTATCCCTAAGGTTAGGAGACATAGGGCCCTGAAAAAAGGCACGAAAAGAAAGGTAGGAGAGGAAGGCCGCTCTTAGAAAGAGCCCCAATGTGCCAATTGAATTCTAACCCAGTAAGGGAGAACCCCAAGGTTGGCCCTGGTAAGGCCTTACCCGTTCCCCAAGACATCCAGAAGAGTCAGGTAACTGTTCAGCAACAGGGCGTCACCCCATATCTGCCAGAAGCAAGAGTGGAAGGAGGGTGCCGGCCACATGAAGTGGTAGCCCCCCACTCTGAAGAAACAGAGCAGTCCAACAACGCAAAGCAACCCCTAAGGGAGCACCCCCACCTGTTAGTGGAGAGCTGAGGGTGTGGTTCTTGGCCCTGACAGCTGCCAGTAGCCTCCGCTGGGATTTTGCCATCCCTAGCATGGGGGTCATACCACATGACAGGAAGCAAAGTAGGTCCCCTGGCCCTGTTGGCTATGATGGGGATACTCCAATGTTGGATAACCTCTTTGGGTAAACTAGGTGTTGCCCTAGCCAAGACTGGGTTAGGGGAGGAAGGTACCGCCCACCCAAAGTTAAAGCTAAGGATGGGAGAGACAAAAAGTTTGCTAAAGTCCAGTTTAGGATGGGTCCTGTCAAGGAAGAGGTAGGTCAATTCCCCACTGGGAATGATCCTGACAGAAGGATGTAAGGCAGAGTAGGCCCTGCAATAGGACTGCCAGTTTCCTACATCCTTCTTTGCTGAATTGTCAGGGAGACTCACCAAGATTTGGGTTGTGATCTCCCAGACATAATAGCTGGGGGGTCATGTAAGGAAACAGGCCTTTTTGCAGGGTTCCCCCCACTTTTTGCCCTATTGGACAATCAGCTGCTGGTTTTTCGACTCTGAGAGTGCACTGAGGCTTGCTAACCAGACCTTAGTGCCAGTGTTCTGACCCATTACAAAAGGTATGTCGAATTAGATGTTCTGTTTAGCCCTATGGGAGGAAGCAGTATACTATTAAGCAAGACATAGAGGTTTGTATATGTCTCGGCAGCCAAACCGTTAAAGTTGTTGCTTTGCTAAGGAAAGTTAGTATCCCTATTGGCTAACAGAAGGTTTCTGCCTGGCATCCCAGCCTGGTTAACCTCTGATTGGGACTACACAGACAGCTTTCTCCCTGTCTGGGGAGACGTGTGAATGACTTTCATGCTCAGGAACAAAGGCAGCTGCCGCAGAGTCAGGTGTGACTTCCTTTCCTAGGAAGGCCACTCGGGTGTTAGCCCAAAAGCAAGCTTCAAAGAGGAAATCGCCTTTGAAGGGCCGCCTGTAACAGCACACCTGAGCAGGATGCCTTTTGTTCCTGCAGACAAGCTAGAGACGGGCAGAAAGGGAATACCCATCCCCAAGCCAGTTTTCCCATTGGCATGTAGCCTTTAGGTAGCCATACCTCTGGGGTGGGCTGCCAAGCTCCTGACAGTTAAGAGATGTCTGAACATCTTGAGAGTAGCCGCAGCCCGTGCAGGTAAGAATGGTGGGGCCGGGTAGGGCGGATTTCGATGGACGATGAAGAGGAAAAATTAAATAAATAATTAATTTCCCCTCGTCTTTGTCTGTCGAAATCCCACCCCACCCTGTCCCACCGCCTCACCGCTCTTATCTGCATGGGCCATGGGTGTTTGAGAGTGGCAAGAATATTAAACTCTGGGATTGCCAAATGTCACACATCACTGGAACTTAATCACCAAAGAGGAGGGAACTTAGTAGTCCATTGGCCAGTGACTGCATTGTCCCCTTGGGGCACTTTCCTGGCATAAAATGGGCACCCCTGGCACCCTGAACCTCAGCACACATTTGATTTGGAGAGAGGACCTAACGAGGACTACCGTGCTGCCTATGATGCTGTACGAAGAGAGGCTGCATTGTTGGAAGGACTTCACCTGCTTCACTTTGGGCTGGTGAGTTTGGACTTGATTCCCAGCCCCAGATTCAAGCAGTGACTCCAAGGGTCAGTCAGCTGGCCCCCTGGAATAGCATCAGGGACCTCAAAGCTGAGGAAGCCCAAATCGGCAAAGCAGTAGCCATTTCTGAAGAATCACTAGTGGCCACTTGGAGATAGCCAGAAGTTACACCCGAGTCTGCCGAACCCGTTACTATCAGAGACTGGATTCATCACCCAAGAAGGACACTAACCCCCACCAAGGATATTCGCTGTGACCACTGTGTCGTGAGATCAGTAGCCCAGCAGCAGCTGGCCTTCTACTGTCGCAAAGAGGATGTCGTGGGACCCCAAGTGCTGTGGTCAAAGTCACCTCAACCCACCTGTGGACCGAGGGTTCAACCGCACTACACCCCCCGTAAAATGCACAGCTCCAGAAGCATCCTATGAGCATCCTTTGCCTGTATCCTTAGCATCAGGACCACTCCCTTGAATGTCTATGGCTGTCGTCCTGTAAAGTTTGGACTTGCCTTAAAAATGCTCTGGTGGCCAGGTAACTGTACAAAGTCCAAAGTAACCTTATTGGACTCCTAGACCTCCGCCCTGTCGGATTTGGTCGCCCAAGCCAGGCTAGATATGCCGAACTAACTGTTTCAAACTTTTTACAAATTTTGATGATTAAGGACTAATTCATAAAAATATGCTATATTTCTGTAAATTAATGTTGTGTCTCTTTCTTGTTGTGTGACTTTCTTATTTCATTATTTGCTGCTGTTAAATGCCACAGCTACCCAGGGTTGAGCTAAGGTTAAGTTAACAAGACTAAATGGACCTAGGACAGTACATGCAAGTGTATTTCATGATATGGTCCCACAGCCAAATCAGATAGTACAGCCAAATCAGATAGTACACCCAAATCCTCACAGTACTTTATTTGAATTTTTAATAACTGAGTATCGGCTGATTCATTGCCAGTTCATAAAGGCATTTAAGAGTCTTTACAAGAGTACTAATAAACACTTATGTGATTTGGTCCGTACTGTTCTTTGTTATTTTCAATATGATGTTCATAAACTGCAGGCAACAAAGAACTTATGTATAAATATGCTAAATTCAACTATTGCATTTTTATCAGACTAGATATTTAGCCTTTTATTCAGGAAAGCTAACCAACATTTGGGCTCTCAGAACAGAGAATATTTCACCAATCTTAAAAAAAATGTTAAAGGAATAAAGAATAAATCGCACATAATCGCGGGATATATTTTGAAGCTGTCAAGTGATGTGTAAACATGACGAGAGCTAGTCACATATATTCAGATTGAAAACCCACTGCCAGTTACATATGCTTATATATCCCAAAATGTTTAGATTACTAACCTGTAATTTCCGTTACATCTTGTGGTCACCTTCTTCACACAACTACTTACTTGTGAGTACTCCATCTCGAGGGACCAGGCCTCAATTGCAACTTAATTAAGCATAAAACAACTTCTGCTAATTGTCCATTACATTGTTCCTCCTCTTCATCTGGAAGTGGCTACTAGAGGGACTCTTCCTACTTCCTAGCTCTTTATTTTAGAGATCACCTTTCCTTGGAGTGCAGAATGACCATACGCACTGTGACGATTAAGATGGTCTAAGGTGTAACTAATCTGAAGATTACTGTGGTACTTCAAGAATGAAGAGGAATGCAGGTAAGGAGAAGTAAGCTGTTTATTCATGCAGTACAGCAAGCTGCTGGTGGCGCAACAGTCCACCTCCAACTGCCCGTTCTCAACCGCCCTACACATGGAAACTTCGCATCACAATGCTAGTGTTCCAAGAGCCGCACGTGGCTGAGCATTAGTACTAACCCTGGGCGAAGTACTATGCTACGCTCGCGTTGTTTGCGAAGTTTGCGCTACTTCGCACTACGCGAATTGCACGTAGCACAGTGCAAACACGCGTAGCAGTCATTTTTTGCTTGCTCGCGGTCCTCAACGTCAAGTTGGCGACCGCGAGCAAGCAAAATGACATCCCGGCGAGACTTTTTCCTCGTTCGCGAGATTCTCAATGAGGGGAGGTCAGGTTTCTCATTGCGAGTGGTCGCATATGCTCGCGACCGCTCGCGATGAGAAACTACCAGTCCGCATTGAGAAAGCTGCCGCTCGAGTAGAAATCTACTCGAGCGGCAGAAAACGACCGCTTGCACTGTGCAAGATGCGGTTTGCACTGATTGCACAGTGCGGACAAGCATCCGGCACTGTGCAATCAGGGCGAACAGCATTTTGCACAGTGCACTATGCAGTTCGCGTAGCTACGCGTAGCTCGCGTAGTGCGAAGTGCACTTCGCGTAGCTACGCGTTGCGCTGCTACACGAACTACGCCCAGGGTTAATTAGTACATAGGCCACTTTTGTTAGATACACATACAACAATATTTCATGTACAGAAAGTAATACAACTTAATGCAGCCTAAAACTGTTCACTATAGCCATACGCACCCCTAAGAGTGAAGCACATATAATATTTATCATACAAAAAACAACTTAGCAAATTAAAAGATAAAACAGAGCACAGGCAGTATCATACAATGAATATGAGCCAAAAGAACGAATAATTTTAAACCTAATAGCGTTTTCTGAATTAAACACTCTCTCTGAACCTCACAGGTACATTCCTTACTCTAACACTGCATCTGACACCAAGTTCTTGGTCTGACTTTGCCACCATTAGATTTTGGCTAGGAGAACCTGCATTCCCCATAGGTTTCAATAACTCTGGATCAATGACCATAGGATCTTCCATTTCTCCAACCAATTTATTTCACCATTGTTCACTCTCAACACACTTCTACTTTTCCACCACTGGCCACCTTCCACTTTTACACTACTTCTGTTTACTTTCACCACCTTGACAGGAACACCAAACCTGCCTCCCCCTTTGGACACGTGAATAGGTTTACACACTCATCATCACCTTCAATTTCTTTAAAAATAAAATCATAAAAGATCAATTTAAAACAGAGCACAAAGATTAACATCAGCATAATTTTACGCTTGCTTTAAGACCCCAGTAAGATAACGTAAAAGAAAATAACATATTGTAGGTGTATTTAAAAACTATAAATGCAATAATGCAGGCCTAACTTTGGTAAAATTCATTGGTTTTAAAAGTGGTTGTAAAAATTTGTGTCGTAAGTTTTTCAATTTTGCACGGATCATGACAATATGTAATGTATCATTAACCAAAACGTTGTCACAATCACAAAGGGGCAACTTCGAGTCCTTAAAACAACCATGATTCAAAGGACTTAATCGCGGGAATAGGTTTAACCTGAAATATATCAATAAGCGTCGCTGGTGGCGGGACAAGTTCCAGGTCAAGTAGTGTTCCAGATCGCTCAGAGTTTTTACTAATATAACGTGTCGCACTGAGAGTTTCGATAATGCAGTGTCCTCGCGATCAGCTGCCATCTTGTCCCTAAATGCTTCTGCAACCCATTTATGATCAGGTCTAACTATGCTGCTAGGATTGGCATATAAGTCGGGCCTCTCTAGGGATATCATGTTATGGGAGATATAAGCCAACCACTGGATCAAGGAGGGCTTGTCCATGTTCAAATAGTCTTGTATAATTAATCTATTGAGACCAAGTTCCTCCTTTGTCCAAATTAAAAGCCAAAGTTTTAAAGGGCAGAGTCAGAGCTGGTCAGTGATATAACCTAATCTCAATTCTTCATGAACAATTTCATAGGGTACACTTTGTGAGACTCCCAAAAGGCCCCTTAGGAATTTATTTTCCGCTAATTGAATTGGGGCGACTAGGCCATTGCCCTATATTCCACTGCCATAACTGGCTATTGGGACGCACTTAGGGGCATATTCTCAAGGAACTATCGCCGAGTTAACGGCACCTCATCGCAGCCAAATTCGCGATAAAATTATCGCCCCATTCACAAGCTGGTGCTAACAGCCAATACCACCAGTTTACTTGTGAAAGCATCTGCAAAAAACATCGCCACAGATGACCCCGGCAACTATCGCTAATGAGATGCAGAGTAGGCATTCCCGAGCAAAAAGCAGCGACAACACCACACCTCAACATTCTCAACGACCAGCCACATCGGCGGTAAGACCACAAAACAGGCGATAAGGCGCGTTAGCAGCAGGAAATTAACACCTGCTCCGACCTGGTGTAAAGTCGGACGACAACCTGCACCATCAAAGGGAGCCCAGCCCAGAGTCACACATGAAGAACAACAGATGCCATGGAGCCACTCACCATGCATCCCGGAGCCCGAGAGGGCAACATCACCCACCGCCACCACCCCCAGGACCGCCACCCCCCCGGACCCCCCCTGGACCACCACAGAGGCAGCGCAGACAAAGACAGCGGACCTTCAGGAAATGCACCAGCCTCACAGACCTAACACCAGACAACATCAATGCCCACTACAGGCTCAAAAGGACAACCATCCTCTGCATCCTGAACATCATTGCCCACAGGCTGAGGGTACCAACACAGCAGACAACCAACATTCCTCCGCAGACAAAGCTGCTGGCTGTGCTGCACCTGTTGGCCTCTGGTACCTCCCAACCAACAACCGCCAGAGTCGGAGGAGTCGCACAGCCAGCCCCATCCAAGTTCCCCACACCTGTCCTGAATGCCATCATCAGCTAGGTACCCCACTACCTATACGTCCCCCACAATGCGCAGGAACAGCTGGAGACCAAGCAAGGACTATACGCCATAGCTGGATTCCTGCACGTGTTGGGGGAAATCGACTGCACACATGTCCTACTTGTGCCCACTGCCGACACCGCACACAAGTACCGCAACAGAAAGCACACGCATCCCATCAACGTGCAGGCAATAGTGGACCACAGGGGACTCCTCACCAATGTCGTAGCCAACTACCCAGCCAGTGAGCATGATCCCTTCATCTTCCGACAGTCCAACATCAACCAGCGCTTCCAGGATGGCACCTATGGAAATGCACTGCACGTTGTCAAGTACCAAATGAACACACCACACCCCTCAACTCCACGATCATGCAACTCACAACTCTGGCACTGCACATGTCACAAAATCACATACAACATGCCAAACACCATGCCCACCCACCAGACACGACAGCACAACTTACTGTGCCAACCTTGGTTAGACATGTACATGAGCCATCAATGGCATGGCACCCCAGCCACACAATACTGGAATGTGGGGAGAGGTGGGACCAGGCATGTGCGAAGGAGGCAAGTCACCCATGAATGAGAATGTACACAATGCCAAGTGTGGCGTAGATGTGCTGGGCAGACTGCAGTATGCAGACCACAGACATATCCATGTCTACATGCACTGCTGGTGTCTGGAGTGTAGTGGACAGTGGACACAACCATGTCATCCCAGCCAGTGGGGAAGCCCAAGGAAATGTAGCTTGTGACGTCCCCCCTGTAAGCGTGTGCGGAGTGGGCTAGCCCGGCGTACGCCAGGCCAGTGTAGGGGTGTGAATAAAAAGCATGTAGCTCCGGGCGTGGTTCTCTTCCGGAATGCCCAACGTGTCTGCCAGGGCGGCGCCTCCAACCCCACCACGAGGCCGACGCCGTCGCCTTGAGCGGTGTGGCCTGCGATCCTGTGCGCCTGCTGCACCCCGGGCCGCTGGTCCCCGAACCCGTCATGCCCCTGCGCAGCCAGGCCTCACTGCTCACCTTTCGACACCGGCGTATGTCAAAGAGGGCCCACCACATGCCGGTGCAAGCTCCAAGCCCGAAGCCCGCGACCTTGGCAGCCTCCTCAGACCATCACGGCCTCTGCGACACAGGCCCGCTTTACTCCTTTTTCGTTGACGTACTCCACCGCTGCCTCGGGCCTACACTACGGTCGAGTAGGTCACACATGTGGAACTGAGTCTTGATTCTGGCATGGCGGAGTTCATATAATTGTACGCAAGGTGATGAGTAAGAGGAAGACGCGGTTCAGTCCGGAGGAGAAAAGGATCATCGTTACGGAGGTGATCGAACACTGCCGACAACTGCTCTGGTGTCACTAACTCTGTGCATCGCGGGCCAGCGACACGTGGCTGTGGGCCCCTGCTGACCGCTGCCTCGGGCCTACACTGCGGTCAAGTAGGACACACATTTGGAACTGAGTCTTGATTACACAATGGCCGAGTACACACTTTACGGCTGAGTTTATATCACTAACCTCCCTTCGATGTGGTGACACAAAGTATGTGCATGGCATCCCAACCACACGTGTCTATGGGCCCTTGATGACTACGCATTCGGCCTACACTGCGGTCGAGTTGGTCACACATTGGGAATTCAGTCATGAATCACTTATGGCAGACTTGACATCATTGTACTGGCATCATCGCAGACTGCATCCCCTTTCAGCTCCGGTGCCACTAAGTCTGTTCTCCGACATCCATGGACACTTTCTGGTTGAACTTTGGTGGCGACTGAATCCATGGACTGGGGCTTGTCTTCATCATCATGTCGGTGATACTGACTTTTTTGGCAAAAACGAGGCTGTAGCATTCTACTCCTCCATTTGCTGCTTCCGTCCGGCGTCTGCCCTCTGCATCATGCCCTGGAGGACACCTTCCACTGTCCCCCGCAAACCTCCGCTACATTCACCTTTGACATCGACGAGGACCCGCTCACCTTGCGTGGCCCTATCTCACTGCACCGCAAGTCACCGTCCCGTGGCGGTGTGCCTGTGCCGGCCGCAGTGCATCCGGGGCCAATAACTCTGTGCAGCTCAAGTCATGGCCCCTGTCTGATAGCATATTGGCTGGCCTCTGTGTCGATGGACTGGGGGTCATCAAGGCCATGTGTCTGTGGCCCTGCGCTGTCCGCTGCCTCCGGCCTCAACTGTGGCCCACCTGGGCTCACACATCAAATCGAGTCCTGGCCTGCCCGGACGTCGCATCACCGCAGGATGCACACACCCCCACCGCCAGGACCAACTCCAAACAACAGGTGCCAGAGTCATAAGTGTCTTACTGCCAGACTATCAGTGTTGCTCACACCAGTCATGAGTGCCATCATCAGCTTGTTCCCTGCTCAGCTCTTCAGGTGCCACTAAGTCAGTGCACCACAAATCATGGACCATTCTGCTTGCATGTTGGGTGAACACTGAACTTCCTCCGGCAACCACCATGATGCTTCACAGTTGTTTCTGTTATGCTGGTGTTTTCTGTTTCCGCTTTAATTGTGATCACTGTTCAAGTTGTTGCCAGCACCAACGATTCCATGAGGGCTGGCTTACACTCACCCCACACACATCCAGCACATGCGTCACTGTACATGTGACCATGCCAATAAAGGTCTCGAGCGCACGTGCCCGTAGCCAGTTCAACGAACTATCTGAATGTGTCTGTGTGCTCATGTTGTATGCATTTGTGCCCCGGGCACTACAACATTACATTGTGCCATGTACAGAGGACGCAGCCATGTCACCGCAGGCAGCGGGTGGGACATTGCACATGTAGCTTTGTCGTCCCCCACTCAATACGTAAGAGCAGTGTACTGGGCCGGCATACGCCAGTCCAGCGTGGGGGTGAGGATGATCATCCCGTGGCTCTGGGTGTGGTTCAGTACTGGTAATGTGCAAAGGCAAGTGTCTCTGTCGCAGTGTGGGTCTCCGTTGGGGAGTGTAGGTGGGCCCTGATGGGACATAGACACCCACGTATGTGATCTAGTTCAGCTTCCATGAGGTAGTACCCCACCCGCACATGTTCGGCCACCCCCTTCTGGCAGTCTGACACCTGGCCTTGGAATGCGATGTGTGCTTGGGTGGGCTGCTGGGAGACAGCCGGGGTGGTGGGTGCGTCCAGCTGTGTTGTCTGTGCAGGGGGTGGGGTATCCTCGATGCAGCGGTGCTGCCCTGCTCCTGGAGGTCGATTACCTAAGTTGTCCATGGACTGTTGTGGGGCGTAGGAAGTGTGGTGGTCCTCTTCAGCATCACTGTAGAGTTGTCTGGTCTGCTCTGCTGGAGGCGTTGTTTGTCCCTCTGCAATGTGAAGGGGAGATGCTTGTTGACATTGTGTTGGCATGTATGTTTCCGCATTGTTCAAGTTTACATACAGACTTCATGATAATGTACATTGTGACTGTTTGGGAGGGGCAGACTATTTGATGCGGGACAGTGGATATTTGGACTACATGACGTAGGTGAGGTTGTACACGTACATTTGCATCTCACAGTTTCATGCTATGTCAGATGTGATTGGCCATTTTCTACGCACAGGCGGACCCAGTTGTGTCCTCTGTTCTGCAGTGTAGGTGTTGGACTGTGTACCACATTGTCGTCCATGTGGGTGTGCTGTTATTGCTATGTGTGTGTGCTGCATTGTGTGGGAGTCGCACCTGCAGCTGTGATTTTGCTGCCCCTTATCCCTTGGAGGCGGTGTGCCTTTGGCTTTTGTGCTTTTGAGGTGCTGTGATGTTGGCGACTTGGGTCATTTGTGCTCTTGGACGGTTTTTGTACTCTTGTGCATTGTTTGTCTGCAGATGTGTTGTTAACGTCAGTGGTTGTTTGTGCAGGTGGATGTGTCAGAGTGTGACCTGCTCCTTTCCGGATGTGGTCCACACTCAGGCACCTCAGTCTCATGGCATGCACAGTGTCATGGTGATTGTACTCCAGCCATGCTGCTGGTCATGTGGTGTCACTTGCATTGTCAGTGTGGCTCTCACATACGCATCTTTGCTGTGTTTCGCACGGGTGCATGTGTGTGTTATGTAATTGGTGATGTATGGGGTGGGACCCCTTTGGGCACATGGTGAACGGGGGCCTACTTGATGTTTGTATGTGTGCATGCAGTGTGCCCCGGGGATCAGGGACATGACCCAGGGTCATTGTGGGTGTGCGGTGTGCTACACGTCGTTGTGCATGTGTGCCATTGTGCCTGTCCCCCCCGTCCCCACAGTCCCTGTACGTTACTCACCCTGTGGCTGTTGTGTCAGGTCATGTCGAGCAGTGTCTGGACTCCCGACTCCTTGCACCGTCTCCACACTGATGACTGTGGCCGCCATTTGCTCCAGCTCCTCCTGTGGAGCAGGACTCCCACCTCCATTTGCCGTTGCTGCCTTCCTGTTGGCAGCGGGTTTCTGCTTGGTTTGGCTTTTCACATCGTGCCAGCGCATCTTGGCCTCCACGACACTCCGGCTGCATTCACGATGGAATGCCATTTGTCAGTCGGTGTTGCCAATGACACGGTGGAGGTGACGGACAGTTGTTGTTGGTGCTCTGTCACCTCCGTGACGATGATCAGGTTGTCATGCAGACTGTACCCTGTCTTCCTCTTCCTCTTCTCCTTGGCCTTCCCCGACCCCGAGGTTCCTTGTTGGTGGTCTGTGGGGCTTGTGGGGTTCGCGTTGACCTGCTCACTCGTTCCGGGTGCCTCCATGTTGCTACGCAGTTTATTTTGTTTATGGTGTGTTTTTCTTGTTCAGCTTTTATAGTGCATTTTCCCGCATGACGCGTGGGGATTGCAGGCCTGTCGCTGGTTTTCGCTGATTTTTGTATCACGGTTGGCCTCATCTCAACTT